>JAJIYU010008627.1:0-17813 GCA_030144865.1 Tinospora cordifolia | reverse complement strand
AATATAAATTTGAGAAAAATTGATGTAAATCGTTGTATTTCCATTAAAAATTCTAGAAAAATGCATATATCGTATTTGAAAATTTGCACACCAAAACATGGGTCGTCACACATATTCTTAAGAAAAATATTTTCTCGGCAATTGTTATTGTTTTGATATGAATACATTAAAAGAAAACAAATGAATAAATAAAGCATAAATTTTATGTTGATTATATAATAACTAAAGAAAATAATAAAAATTATATTGTACCTACATAATTTCATTTTCTAAATATAGATCTTCCACTACTTTATTACTTTGACTCTAAAAAAAATAAATACATACTTTTTAAAAAAAAAATATTTACTAGTTTGTTTAAAGTGTAAATTGATAATGCAACTATATACCTACTACTGTAGTAGCATTTTAACCTTTTAAGTGAGAAGTTTTACTATTTCACTTTGACCTTCAAGTTTTTCTTCTAATTCCTTGACCCTCATAGTACTTCTGATGGGTGCATCAATGCTTGATGGTGTCACTCCAAATCCAAGTCCCTAAACACAACCATGTTGTTCAGGCCCTAACACTTGAGCAATAATGTCTTGTCTAACCTTTCCCTTCTCACATAGACTTAACATCAATTGAGTACACTCTTGTAATTTTTTCTATACTACAATTAAATTGTAAAAGCTAATATTATGTCAAAATTTCTTCACCAATAACAAGTAAAATAGGAGTTTAACTAATTTTAAAATACTTATCAATGTATCACCAACTTCTTGATTGATTCGTTCACCATCTTTTCAACTATGTTTTTGTGTCCATACATACATCTCGTAATTGAAGATTGGTTAGAAACCATAGTTCACTATAGAATTTAAACATGTGTGTTAAACATTGTAATATGAGATAAATTTGACTTTTCCTATCTTAAGTATATAATCTTATACCATTTCATGCTTCAATCGAGCATATCCTTTACGACTCATTGTATGTATGATTTTTTGATTGGTCCTCATCTTCTTAAACATGTTACTTTTAAGTATAAAAAACTAATTGGGCAATAACACACAAAAAATTATGAGTAGTACAACTTAAGAAAGAAATAAAATTAAGTTAAAAGCAAAAAGGATAGCTCGAACTCTTTTGATAATTTATCCTTTATAAATTCTTTCCAATCATTAGGATCCACGTTAGTTAGACGAATATGTAGGCTAGATTTATATTTTTTCCTTTTGAAATCTCTTATTTGCTTAGTTAGCTTAGACTTATATTGCCTTAAACTTTTGCCCATCGCTTGAAGTATTAATTTTTTATGAGATTCATCAATGACAAATCTTTGTTGTTAGAAGGAATTAAAAATAGAAATAAAGACATATAAGTGATTAACCTATAGATAAAAACAATACTCATATCAATATGGTGTTTATATGGACAAGAGACCATAATTCTTCTTTCACCTTTATTGAACTTGATTCCAACCTTACAACTGATTGACACATATTCTCTTACAATTACCCCAAAGTAAGATGATATTTTTTTTTTACAATACGTTGGCCTCTTTTGTTGTACTAAACAATCAAATGTGGAGTTAGATTGCTGATCATGCCCATCCTTGTTGGTCCTCTTTTATTATTTTCCTTTTCTTCCAATGAATCAAACTCTTGAATTTCATCTTCATTGTTCAAGCTAGTAGTTTCCACTTTTTTTCTTGCCTGTCTTATTAACCATTTCTTTTTGAATGTCATGTTCACTATCTTGAGTATTTGATTCATTTGAGGGATTATTTGAAATTATAATTTCTTGTGCTCTTCTTCCATGAATAACAACAATTAATGCATTTGGTTGCAATTTTGCCTTTGCTTTTGCTTTCTTCTTGAGTTTTACATAACACGAATAAAACTTAATGTTAGTATGTTATTCAAAATTATTTAATAATTGTTTAACATGAAAGAAATTAAAAAAGACTTACTTCCCCAATATTCTTCTTTTCCATTTCCAAAAAATAGTGTCCAACTATTACCTGAAACAAGATTTATACAATTTGCAACAAATCATATGAAATGTTAATGTTAAAAATCTATAACAAACAAAAAAAGTTGTAGGCATTTTAAACATCAATTAAGAACATAATGTTCATACAACACAAAATATTACATGACCACTTTCTACATTTAAACATCACACATAGTTCCTTCTATTTTAGCCCTCACACAAGGCTCATCATTTAAGTTGTCCAATTGTGGTATATTCATTCTTGTACATTGCTTAAATTGGTTCTCTTTATAAGCACTCAAATCATGGTAACCATTGGGTGCTGACTGTAAAACGATATACCAACTTGATGACTCATCTTCTTTAAAATAAAAGACTTGCTTGGCTTGAGAGGCTAAGATGAATGGGTCTATTTGAAATTGAGTGAACTCCTTGTGGAGATTAACCAAAGTAAACCCATCATCAACTCGAATGCCATTCACAACATTTTCCCATTCACATTTAAAAATAGGTAGTTTAATTTAAAATAATCTAAGAGTATGATGTCCTTGAGGACCCCATCATAAGAAACGTTTGCTATGACTTGAGCATTGTCTTTTGCACTGGCTCTATATATAGTGTCTGCCTCAACAAATACACCACTACTTTGTCTTGATTTTTCTTTTGTATCTTTAGTGCAGTATCATTTCCCATTTATGATGTACCCTTTATGTGACATTGCTTGCTCTTATGGCCCTCAAACAAGCCATCTCAATGTAATTGACTCATTTCTAGAGCTTGTTTCACTTAAGACCCATTACAATTCAGTGAAAATTTAATAACAATCTCAAACTTAATAATATACTTAACGAGTGAAGCATACATTAGATAAACTTATTTCATATCTATGAGCTGAATGGCTCTATATGTTTCTTATTCAATAAGGTCATATTCCTCGAAGGTTGTTTGTCTATTAGCTTGAGTTCATCTATGTGCATTCTAATTACAAAGATATGGATCCATTTGGTTAGAAACTTTAGTCAACATATAATTATTTAAGAAAAAAACAATATACTTATTGGATGTATGGTTGTACTTCATCGGTATTAAACAAAATACATTGATGAACAACATTCAACAAATCAGGTGAAAGAATAATAAATTTTTTCACAGACATGGGATGCTCTTCTTGTATAATTTCATGTTACTCATTTCTTGGATGTTGAACACCATCTCTGAATGCTTGCTTGAAGTTTTACTACAAAATTGTGAGCATTCGTCTGCCAAATAATGTTTAATTGTACATCATTCTAGTCGTGCACAATTCTTAACATATCCTTTGAGTGTTTTCATAAACCTATGACATAACATGAATCGTATCAAATATTAAAAAAAATATATATCTTGCTACACATTAGTACAAAAGGCACTTTGAAGAAGTAAGGAATTGAAGGATAAATTCATTATTTTAGCCCCTATTACCTTTCAAATGGATATGTCCAATGAAATTGCACTAGGCCACATAAACATGCTTCTTTTCTAAGATGGATCATCAAATGAATCATAATATCAAAGAATGATGGTGGAAAAAACCTTTCTAACATGCACAAAATGAGATATTATCATCCAACTCTAACATTTTATTTATATCAACAACTCTAGCACACAAATGGTTAAAAAATGCACACAATCATGCAACTGCACTTCTTGGACCTTTGGGCATTATTCCTCTAAGTGCAATGGGTAGAAGTTGTTGAATTAGGAAATGACAATCATGAGACTTGAGACCAATAAGTTTACAATCATTCACATTGACACAATTACTTATATTGGAACCAAAACCAATGGGCAATTTTAAATCGGCAAGTCACTTACAAAAGATTCTTTTTTCTATCTTTGATACGGAATGTGAAGCAGCAAGTTTGTAAAACTTATCGCCTCTTTTATCTGGATGTGACTTAGATATGATGCCTACACTCTTCATGTCTAAGCAAGAATTAAGCCCACCATTGGGTCTACCTTTAGTATCCAAGAGTGTGTGAATGATGTTATCACACACATTTTTCTCGATGTACATCACATCTAAATTATGACACAAAAGCAAATGTTGCCAAAAAAATATGCAATACCTTTAGGTTAATAATTCATAATAAACTAGCAATCTATTGAATAAAAAATAATATAACAAAATCTTTTATTAGTGTCTATCTTCTAATATGGTAATTCAAAAAATATAGACTTCTTTTTCCACCCGTCATTTTCATTTTTTCATTTCATTTCCTCACCACTCTTTCTCTAATCATTAACTAAATCTTGAACCTTGGAAAAAATTGCTTCTCCTGTAAACCACTTAGGTCTCCCACGAGTTTCGTGTTGGTCATTAAACTAAGGTCGTTTTGTTTAGAATGCATGCGTATAGTGGAGAAATCACCTATGACCCATGTAAGCAAATTTCAACTATGGGATGGTATGTGTTTGATTGACATATGGGACAAGAAAACTTTACTTCTGTTTGTCATCAGGACATATTTTCATAAGCTAGAAAATCATTTATGGTCCACAGTAAAATTTCCCTTAAATTGAATATAGAATCATTGAATGCATCATACATGTCCACATCTATTTCCCACAAAAATTTTAAATCATCAATCAAGGGCATCAAACATACATATATATCATTAGCAAAGTTGTTTCAAACCAGGTATGAGGAAAGTCAACATCAAATTATCTTTTGCCATTCATAAGCAAGGTGGTAAGTTGTATGTTGTCAAAATGATCAATCAACAATTGAGCTCAAGTCTTGGAAGGGATTGAAACCATAAGTACCAAGCCCAAATCTAATGTTTCGAAGATCAAATGCAAAAGATGGATATTTATGATCCACTAACTTCTAAGTAGGTGAATTTCTTGTATGTCTCAATCTTCCATCATCTTTCTTGTTTGATGAATGCCAAGTTAGTTCTTTCACCGCATTAGCAAAACTGAAAATCTTTCTAAGCCTTGCTATGATTGTGAAATAATGTAAGACTTTTAAAGTAACGCCTTACTTTTAAAGTAACACCTTTCTTTTTTTTTACTACAAAAATATGTATTTGCCTTCCATTTAAATGACCTACATTTAGGGCACTTATTTGCATCTTTAAGATCTTTCCTAAAAAGACAACAATCATTTACACATGCATGTATTTTCTAGAAGCAAATCATCTAAAGGCAGAATATCACATAAAATTTGAAGTAGTTCATTGAAACAATTGTTTGTAAGACTATTGGGACCCCTTCTCTAGGGTGAAGAGTGAACTGATCGGCATAGTGCCCTGACAAATCCACTCGTAAGTCAAACTTGCCAGAACACTGTTAAGTTTCATTCACAACCCCATATACAATACCATAAAAGTAATCATAAGAGATGCGAAAGTAATTAAAACACATAAATGCAGTAGAAATTTAAGTTAAACAAACTTTGGTGATGTATAGTCATCCCAAATGTATTAGTAGCAAAACTATCTAAGTCAAACCATTTACAATATTCTCCTCACCCCTATACATCATTCTAACTCTTAAAACAATGAACTAAGTGAAGAAATCTACCAAAACAAATGAGAACATGGTGCCATGTTATGACCACCTTCTTGCCTTTGTCTATAGTAGGACTTGAAATGTTAGAGTAGTGAACCCAATTTGTCCACAGTGGCTCAGATAGTAATACGGTCTAATGTATGACTTAAGAATAAGATGTTGGGATCCTTTCCCTAGGAATAAGGATGAACTAAACGACAAAGTGTCTTGACAAACGCACTTGCAAGTCGAGTTCGCCAGAACACTATTAATCTTCTTTCACAACATTGTACATGACACCATTAGAGTAATCATAAGAGAATGTGGACGTAACTAAAACAAATAAGTTCAATAGAAATTTAAGTCAACAAAAGTTGGTTATGTATAGTCATGTAAATGTAGCAATAGCAAAAATGGCCGAGTCAAAATATACAATGTTTTCCTCACCCCTTATACATCACACTAACTTTCAAAATAGTGAACAACATAGAGAAACCTACCAAAACAAACCAAGAATGCTACACTATGCTACGACCACCTTTTTGCCTTTGTCCACAATAGAAGAACCTGAAATGTTAGATTAGTGAGACAAATTTGTCCACAACGACTCAATGAGTAATGTAGTATAACCTATAACTTAAATCAGGAATTCTATAAAACAATGTTATATACACATGAAAAATAATACTATGAGGGTGAATGTAATAGCTAATGAATTTTAAATCCACAACGTAGTCATGCACTTTTCATTTTAAAAATAGTTTTAATGATAAAAACACATGTCAAGGCTCTCACTAGCCACCAATGAAATAAGAAATCTATTCGAGTGGGCTGCCAGATAACTAGGTGTATTCTTATACAATAGCCTAATGATTCACCAACACATATCTTATATATAGCGGCTTCAAATCCTCAATAAGTGAGCCGATTGAAAGACCCGCATAGAATGTATCTCCAGGTCTGATGACATCCATTCCTCAATGCTCAACTACATTCAATACGCTAACTTGTGCCTTAGACCTCGAGATTCAATGCACATTTTCATTTAAAAACCCATTTAAAGATTAAAAATACATTTCAATATGTAATAACATTCCAGTTATGAATAGAATAATGAGTTTAAGTGATAAATTAAAAAATATTAGTCACAATGATGCTTAGCTCTTAGTGCTCCTCTCATGACCGGTCGCGTCCTGCTAGTATTTAATCCTTCATAATCAACGTGAGTGCTTAATGTCTACATGAAACTAGTAACAACCCGTATTTTTGAACATTGAGTTGACGGGTTCGACATGTATTTTCATGTTTGAATTAATGAATTTTAAATGAAAATACATGATTTTATGAGTATTGTATAAATTAATGTGTGCATTAAATGAAAAATATAATAAATAAATAATGATGGTAATAGTAATAATACAAGTGCATTAATTAATGATGTTAAAAAAATAAAATAAAAACTAAATTAATTAAATCAATAAATAAGAGGATAAGATAAAAATGATGATATGTGAAGTTAGAAAATGAATTAAGCTTTTATTGGTAAATTCTATTAGATTCTCTATTAGATTGTTTATTAGATTTTCTTTTATCCGATTTTGGTTGACTCATCTTGAGGATAAAGCCACTCTTTGAAAAAAATATTAAAAAAAATGTGGGGATAAGCTATGTCGCGGGGATAAAGGAGAAGAGAACATATATCTTATGTGAGTCCTGCAAATAAAAGTTGTAAATAGTTGTGCTTGTTCCTTCCCTTAAATCATTCTCTCTTCATTTTAAATTCAAAAAATTCAAGGGAAATAGAAAACTGGAAAGAAGGAAGAAGAAAAGAGAAGGAAAAGGAAAGAAAAGAGGAAAAGAAGAAAAGAGAAGTTGCTTGTTTTCGAGGATTCGACATTTTGGATAAATTATTTTTACCCCTTTTCAATTTAGAATTGTTATGTAAGTTATGTAGTTTTTAATAAAAGTGTTAGCCAATTGTGTGACCCAAAACTAGGGTTCATTTTATTAGGAGTAAAACTACACAATATATATATATATATATATATATATCATTATGTTCAGATCAACGAGGTAAAATACAGATATATATTTGATTTGTACTAATGTGGACGCTAAGAATTTATACGGTTAGTGAAAGTTGACACATAGGGGGTATACCTATTAGCACTAAAATTTTAGTTGGCGAGTACTGAAATGTCCAGAATGAAATTCTGAACTCAATGAGACTAAAATTAAGATTTTTGGAGGTCAATAGGTATATTAAATTTGTATTTATGCAATTGGAGAAATAATGTATAGATTAATATTATATGTATATACAAGGTTATATACGTATAATTAATGCTACAAAAATGTGAATTGATTATATATATATATATATAATATTGTATAACATTATAAATTACTTCTCATGAAAAATGTATAACATAAGAAATAATTAATTTTTCTTATTTATTGTATATTACAACAAATTTTTGAAGAGGTTACGTAGTGTATACTTAAAGCGAAACATGTGTTAAAAATGTGAGCTTTTGGTATTTGGTTCAATATTTGGAGACGTGACTGGTGACTGGGAGAACGTCACCAGTCGATCTAGTCTGTGAGTAGTAATTTGATGTATTTATTTAATCTTTTATTCTATTTATGGTTATTGCATAATTGTGTGTTACATGCATTGCATATTACATTGAGATATGACTAATCTTCAGATGTGTCGACCTGGCCTCAAGATGAGAGGTTTTGAGGTGCAGACATTGGATCACGATAGTTTTGAGATACGAGCATGGATTTTTAGGTGTGTTGATCTATCCGTAAGATGAAAGGTTTTGAGGTGTGGACATTGGATCTTAATAATTCTAAGATAGAGCTGATCGATAGATCTTCATATGTGCTAACTTGACCTAATGTTGAGAGGTTTCGAGTTGTGGGCATTGGATCTGATAGCTCTGAGGTAGGACTGACCAACAGATTTTCAGATGTGCTAACCTAGCCTAATTTTGAGAGGTTCTAAGGTGCAGACATTGAATCATGATAGTTTGAGATAGAGTGGTACCGTGGTGCACTCAATGGATATATTTAGAGTGGTGCATGGCACACTATGCTGGTTCATGGGTGGCGACTATACCACTTGGTTGGTGGGCTATGATCGTCATGATACGACAGTATGGCTTGGTCAATGGGCCATGACCATATATTGATATTGCAATATGGCTTAGACGATGGTTACATCGTCCAGAATGGCAGTATGACCAAAAGATCCTTAAAATGAAAGAAGGATGCTGAGTTTAGATATTAGATCCTTGAACCGCGACATAATTTATGGCATATTTCATGACATATTAGGCTGTTGCATTTTTATATGTTGATGATTGTGTGTGCTATTTGTTGTTGCATTTGTATTGAATAATTGTGATTTGGTGTGTTACATTGCATATAGAATGCTAGACTTAAGTAGATATATCTTTTGTTACTCACTGGGCTCACATGAATATCGAGCTCACTACTCTTAATATTTTAGGTTCTTCGGTGTGGATAAAGGGAAAGGTGTGCTAATCACGTGATTTTTTCCATACTATCCCTAGTAGGTTGTTTTGTTTTACTATTTTTGGTATTTTAAATTAGTATGTACAAGTTTTGAAAAAAAATGTAAAGTTGAACTAGACTCTGTTAACGTAATTAATGTAAATGACTTCCGCTGTTCTTACGTTATTCCACTTAACTTGTTATTATTGTACTCTGAATATTGTAAATGTTTTGATAGTAAGGCTTAACAATAGTAGACAAGTTTAATTGAGAAATAGACTTGTCTAATTATTGTGCTGGTTGGGCCACACTATGAAGTTCAAGAAGGGGTCCCGAAAATGTTTGTATTAGAGCCAAATTTTTTTTTCCCAAAGTTGAAATTAAGCAAAAATATATAAGTCCAAAAAGTTCTATTTTTCAAAACTTATTTTTGAAAATATATTGTACAGTAGTGGTGAAATAGGCTCTAGGGGTGGTATGTTTGTAATGTTTGACATTGACAAATTTTTGTATGCAAATTGCAGACTAAGATGCCACCTAGACGTTGTAGACCATAGGGGGTACCATAAATCATGTTCCTCCTCAAGATCCTATACTGAAACCTATACCACCACCACCTATCAAGCCTGGTGTATATCGATGGCTTAAAGATCTTATCTAAGCGCAAGAGGAGTTGATCCAATCCTCTAATGCTACACTACATTAGAGTACACTTACATATTCATTCATCTAGAGTCTTATGCACTATGGCTAGTTGCTAATAAAGTAGAAAGGGTTCGATATTATCATTGGGGTTTCAATAGTGATATTCGACAGGAGATACACGATTCCAGTTTAGAGTCGCTAAAGTACAAAGCTTTGAGATATGAGGTAGAAAGTAAGGACGAGCTGGTACATGTGGAGATTGTCCCAAGTAATACCATGCAAACTTTAGCGCAAACTCCCAGTTAATAGGGATAGTGGTAGAAGAATAGGGGTTACAAGAAAAGGAAGTTTGTTTTAGGATAGACTAGTAGCCCACAGACCCAGTCTACCATGACGATGGTTGTTGTCGCCACCCTTATTAAGACTTTTGACCCACACGTGTTAGTACAGTCTAGAGGCAGAGGCCATAGAGGAGTCCAAGGTAGGGGAGGTAGAGGCTTAGAGTATAAGCCACCGACATCAACAGTATAGATGGGCCAACCAACACGGGACATGACAAGTTGTAGAGAGATAACCATTCACCTATTATCAATGTGGGCAGATCAGGCACAAGAGATCAAAGTGTCTTACCTTATCAGCTCGGCCAATGGTTCAGCAGGGATATAGAGAGAGAGAGCCCGAGCAAGTACTCAGCTTGATTCAGAGCTATTAAGACTTGGGTAGAAGGTACCATCTCTATTTTAGATTTCACTTTATATGTGTTGATTGATTTTTGCTCTACCTTATCATTTATATCTGGACTTGTTGTTGATAGATTAAACGTTAAACCAGTTAGGGCATCCACTTGGCTTGTATTAGGTGCTGCCACTGGGGAGCATATTTACCCCAATATGATTTGTGATTATTGTGTGATAAGTGTCGATAATCTAGAGACGGTGGTAGATCTATGAGTATTAGAATTTTTGGAGTTTGATGCCATTCTAGGCATGGACTGGGCAGCTTATCACTTTTATTTTGATTGCTATGCTAAGGATGTAGTATTCCAAATCTTGAATTGATCTGTAGTGGTGTTCCAAGGTAGAGGTTCAGATAAACCTAGCACCCATGGCAGATTAGCAACACCAGAGGAGATATGTGTCTTAGTGAGTGTGTGGCTGCTGTAGATACTGGTGAGCCTTCCAAGTCGAGATTTGAGGATATTCCTATGGTATGTAAGTTTCCCGAGGCATTCCCTGATGATCTACTCAACTTGCCTTTTAAGTGAGAGATCGATTTTGTCAGTGAGTTGGTTTCGGGGACTGAGCCAATCTTAATAGCTCCTTACCATTTGATACCTAAGGAGTTACACGAGTTGAAGAATCAGCTAGAAGAATTGCTAGGCAAGGGTTTTATTTGAATTAGCATATCACCCTAGGGAGCTCCTGTGTTGTTTGTAAGAAAGAAAGATTGGAGTCTCCACTTGTACATTGACTATAGAAAGTTGAATAGGGTGATTATAATGAATAAATACCCTCTTCCATGGATTAATGATTTTTTTTATCAGTTGAAGGGTGCTAGAGTATTCTTAAAGATTGATTTAAGGTCAAGGTACCATTAGCTACATGTTAGGGAGGAGGATGTACCAACGATAGATTTTTGGACTCGCTATGGGCACTATGAGTTTCTAATTATGCCATTTGGCGTAATGAATGCCCCAATAATATTTATGGACTTGATGCAGCAGGTGTTCAAGCCTTATCTCGATCAGTTTGTGATAATATTCATTGATGACATTCTGATGTACTCAAGGTCTAGAGAGGTACGTGTAGAACATATTAGAATAGTCTTACAGACTTTGAAGGACCACCGCTTGTATGCAAAGCTGAGTAAGTGTGACTTTTGGTTGACAGAGGTTAAGTTTTTGGGTCATGTGGTTGGAGACAAGAGTATCTTTGTTGATCCGGTCAAGGTTGAAGTGATTGTTGATTAGCCTAGACGTACCACAGTGATTGAGATTCGTAGTTTATTGGGTTTAGCAAGTTACTATTGAAGATTTGTACAAAATTTCTCCTGTTTCACAACACCTATGACTAAGCTAACCCAAAAAATGTATATTTTGTATGGACCGATAATAATGTCTTTCTTGAGCTTAAATAAAGGTTGACAACTACGACAGCTCTTGTTTTGCCAAAATCAGGTTAAGAGTTGGTGATTTATATTGATGCATCAGGATTAGGCCTTAGTTGTTTAAGGATGCAAAATGGTAGGGTAACAACCTATACTTCTAGACAGTTAAATGTTCATGAGAAGAACTATCCTTTCCATGATCTAGAACTAGTAGCTATTGTTTTTGCTTTCAAGATTTGGCAGCATTATCTTCATGGTGAATGATTCACACTGTATTACAAGAGCCTCAAGTGTCTATTTTCTCAAAAAGATCTTAATACGAGGCAAAGGAGGTGGATGGAATTGTTGAAGGATTATTACTTTAGTATTGAATACCATATTGGGAAAGATAATGTGGTGGCTAACGAACTTGGTGGGAAATAGATCAAAATTGCCTATATGGCTAGACATATTTTTCAGGAGTAGACGATGATTGATTTTGTGACAATGATGAGTATATACAAGACTTCAACCGAGACTAGAGTTAGGATACAGATGAGAGGCTAGCCAGTTCTGCTTGCTGAGATCATGGAGGTGTAGCCTCGTGATGTTGATTATGTGATGTTTTGGGAGTGGGCGGATGACATTTCTTATGTAGAGTGGTCGATTGACAATGATGGTGCACTGAAGTTCAGGGGATAATTGTGGGTACTAGAAGACCCTCGCCTAAGACTAGGAGTGCTAGCAAAGTTGCACCACTTGAGGTATACCGTTCACCCACGCACCAATAAAATGTATTATGATGTTGAATGTACTTATTGGTGGTCAAGGATGAAGCAAGATATTATAGCCTTTGTGCAGAGATGAAACACATGCCAATAGCTTAAAGCTAAACGCTAGAGACCCAGTAGTTTATTACAGCCTTTGGCTATTCTGAAATGAAAATAAGAGCACATTAATATGGACTTTGTGATAGGATTACCTCAGAATCAAAGGAGACACGATACTATTTGGTTTATTGTGGACAAACTGACTAAGTCTACTCATTTCCTCCTGATGCATAGTAGAGATTCGGTTGAGAGTCTGGGTTGATTGTATATCGGTGAGATAGTGAGATTACATAGGGTCCCAGTGTCTCTTGTGTCTGATAGAGATGCTCGGTTTAAATCTCGTTTTTGGCAGAGTTTGCAAAGTTAGTTGAGGACTAGAATAAACTTGAGCATAACCTTCCATCCACAGACTAATGGTTAGTCTAAAAGAGTGATCCAAATTTTTAAAGATATGCTCTGTGCATGCGTCCTTGATTTTGGTGGTAGCTGGGAATATTATTTGGCATTGTGTGACTTTGCATATAATAATAGCTACCAGGCGAGTATCGGCATGGCACCGTTTGAGGCATTACATGGTCGACCTTGCCGATCGCAGCTTTTTGGGCCGAGTTTGGCAATATAGTAGTTTTTGGCCCTACTTTTATATAGGATAAAAATGAAAAAAATTTAGCAGAGCTATCAGAACATGAAGGTAGCTCACGACTAACAGATAAGTTATATAGACAACTGAACGGAGATCCTTAAGTTTGATGTCGGCAATCATGTACTCTTTTAGATTTTTCCTCGGAAGGGGCAGACTCAGTTTGGCATTTTAGGGAAACTCGCTCTGAAATATATTAGACCATTTGAGATTCTTGAGATGATAGGTCTTGTTGCATATCGATTGGCATTGTCGCCTCAGTTAGCAAGAATACATAACACTTTCATGTGCCAATGTTGCGGAAGTACTACCCCAATACCTCTCACATGATTGATTGGAGACATGTTGAGTTGCAAGAGGATTGTTCATACGATGAGGCTCTGGTAGCTATTATTGATCGAGCCATGAAGAAACTATGCAACAAGGAGATACTAATGGTACATGTACATTGGGAATTTCATAGTGCTGAGTAGGACACTTGGGAACAAGAGGGCTACATAACAAGTCACTTTCCTGAGATTATGACAGTGGCTTCTTGATTTTTTGTGTTATCTTAGTAAATTTCAATGATGAAATTTGTTCTTAGGAGGGGAGACTGTAACGACCCGTATTTTTAGACATTGAGTCGACGAGTTCAACATATATTTTTATGTTTGAATTAATGAATTATAAATGAAAATACATGATTTTACTGGTATATATAAATAATGTGTGTATTAAATGAAAAATATAATAAATAAATAATGATGGTAATAATAATAAAAGTTCATTAATTAATGAGTTGTAAAAAAAATAAAATAATTAAATCAATGAATAATAGGATAAGATAAAAATGATGAAATCTGTAGATAAAAAATGAATTAAATTTTTATTGATAAATTCTATTATATTCTATATTAGATTGTTTATAAGATTTTTTTTTATTGGATTTTTCTTGACTCATCCTCGAGATAAAGCCACACTTTGAAATAAAGGAGAGAACAAATATCTTATGTGGGTCTCACAAATAAAAGCTACGAATAGGTGTGCTTGTTCCTTGCCTTAAATCATTCTCTCCTTCATTTTAAATTCCAAAAACCGTAGAGAAGGAAACCAAGGAAACAGAAAATGAGAAAGAAGGGAGAAGAATAGAGGAGGAAAAGGAAAGAAAAGAGGAAAAGAGAAGTTGCCTATTCTCGAGGATCAAATATTTTGGTTAAATTACTTTTATCTCTTTTCAATTCAACATTGTTATGGAAGTTATGAATTACACTTTTTCTAGTGTGATTTTCAATAAAAGTGTTAGCCAATTGTGTGATGCAAAACTAAGCTGTAATTTCACTAGAAGTAAAACTACACAATACATACATATATATATCAACGAGTAGAATATAAAAATATACTTTATTTGTACCAATGTGGACCCTAAAAATTTATAAGGTAAGTACAAATTGTCACATAGGGGGTATACCTATTAACAATGAAATTTAATTTTATGGTACCGAAATGTCCAAAATGAAATTATGAACTCAATGATACTAAATTAGGATATTTGAAGATCTATAGGCATATTAAATTTATATTTATGCAATTGGAGAAATAATGTGTAGATTAATATTATATGTCTATACAAGGTTATATATGTATAATAAATGTTACAAAAATATTAATTGATTATATATAAGGTGATGATTAATTATGTAATGTTATAAATATAACATTATATATATATATATATATGTATGTATGTATGTATGTATGTATGTATGCATGTATGTATATGTATATAATGTTATATAGCATTATAAATTACTTCACATCAAAAAATGCGTAACATAGGAAATAATTAATTTTTCTTATTTATTGTGTGTTACAATAAATTTGTGAAGAGGTTATGTAGTGTATATCAAAAGCGAAACACGTGTTAATAGTATAAGCTTTTGGTATTTGGGTCGATATTGGGAGACGGGACTGGCGAACAGCAGAACGTTGGCAGTCGATCTAGTCTGTGACTAGTAATTTGATGTATTTATTTAATCTTTTACTCTATTATGGTTGTTGCATAATTGCATGCTATTTGCATTGCATATTGCATTGAGATATGACTGATCATCATATGTGTCAACCTAGCCTCAAGATTCCGAAGTGCGCACATTGGATCATGATAGTCTTGAGATACGAGTATGGATCTTCAGATGTGCTGACCTAGCCTTAGGATGAGAGGTTCCGAGGTGCCAACATTGGATCTTAATGGTTCTAAGATAGAGCTGATCGACGAATCTTCATATGTGCTGACCTTAACCTAATGATGAGAAGTTTTGAAGTGCGAGCATTGGATCGTGATAGCTCTAAGGTAAGACTATCAAATGTGCTGACTTGGCTTATTGATTAGAGGAACTGAGTTGTAGACATTGGATCGTGATAGTTTGAGATAGAGTGGTACCATGGTATACTTTATGGATATATTCAAAGTGGTGTGTGAAACACTCTACTGGTTCGTGGGTGGTAACTGTACCACCTCGTTGGTGGGCCACAATCGTCAAGATATGATAGTATGGTCGGGTTGGTGGGCCATGATCATCGATTGATATTGCAATATAGCCTGGATAATGGTCACGACCATCCAGAATGATAGTATGATGAAATGATCCTTAAAATGAAGGAAGGGCATCGAGTTTAGATATTGGACCCTTGGATCATGGCCTAATTCACACCATATTACTACTGCATTTTTATATGTTGATGATTGTGTGTGCTGTTTGTTGTTGCACTTTTATTGAATAATTGCGACGTTGTCTATTACATTGCATGTAGAATGCTAGACTTAAGTAGATATATCTTTTGCTACTCACTGGGTTCACGTGGATATCAAGCTCACTACTCCAAACATTTCAAGTTCGTCTGGTGTAGATAAGGGAAAATGTGTGCTGATCGTGTGATCTTTTCTATCCTATTTCTAGTAGGTTGTTTTGTTTAGCTATTTTGGTATTTTTAAATCAGTACGTACAAATTTTTTTTAAAAAAAATGTAAAGTTGAACTAGACTCTGTTAATGTAATTAATGTTAAAGATTTCGCTGTTGTTACATTATTCCGTTTAACTTATTGTTGCGCTCTGAATACTATAAATGTTTTTATGGTAAGACTTAACAATAGTCGTCAAGTTTGCTAAAGAGTAAACTTGTCTGACTATTGTACCAGTTGGGCTGCCCGTATGAGGTTTCAAAGGGGTCATTGACAAAACTTGGCTTAAATCTAACTCGTTGGTCCTTGGTCAATCAAACAATTGATTTGGTCAATTTTGGTCCATTTATTGGTTTAGTCAATTTTAGTCTATAGAGTCAACTCTAATCAAGCCCAACATTTGCTGACTTGGATAATCGACAACGTCAAATGTGGTCAACAATGTTAAATGGTGCAATTAAACCCCTAATATCAACCCAAATACCAAAAGCTTACACCGTTGACATGTGTTTCACTTTTGGTATACAATAACCAACAACTTTTCATAATTTTGTGGTATTGTACAGTAATAGGAAAAATTTATTATTTCCTATGTTATGCATTTTTTCGGGTAAAGCATCCCATAATATTATATAACATTACCTATTATCTAACATTATATAACCTTATATATATATATATATATTTGTTTTTTAATTAATTTTTTCAAATTACATAAATACAAATTTAATATATCAATTGATCTTCAAAAATCTTAAGTTTTGTGTCATTGAGTCTAAAATTTCATTCGTTATATTTTAGCACCTCTTGATTAAAATTTTATTGTCAATATGTATTCCCCTTATGTGTCAGCTTCCAATTATCATATAAATTCTTAGGGCCTACATTAGTGTAATAAATTATATATATGTATTCAACTTGTTGATTTAAACACAATGACATATATATATTATGTAACACCCCAATTTTCGACCGAACCTCCATTCACGTGTTACATCACGTGTGGATTGTCGCCCGATGAAAATGGAGATGCTACTAAAATTTTCTTCTGTCGAAAATATCTTTTCTTCAAAATACAGTTCATAATTCTTTAATTCTCAAGTTCAAGTCCATAAAGATATCATGCACAATATAGAAAATCATATTAAGTCCTTCAAATAAATTTTAAGTAAAGCAGCGGAAATACTTTTCAAACTATTTAGTTAAACCAATGTGATAGACGAGAAAAGCCATCGAAAAATAAAACAGTTGAAATTAAACCAATGAAAACATGTTACAATAATCCAGTGAAATATCTAAAGCAAGACTTCCAAATCACCTATCCCTGACAACCTCCCCATGAGGTGTTCAAACAAAGTGCGGGTCTTCTGACGTGGTCCATAGATTTTACGTCCAAGTGTACCTGAAAAATATAATGAGTGAGCTCGAAAGCCCAGTGGATCATTCCTACACATCACAGGTATTATACAGACCCAATCCAAAACATTACAAACACTTTCAAGCATTAGGCGTTTCAAACATTAATTTGTTTGTTGTAACCTAAACCGGAAGAGTTGGTTAGACTCCCAATATTCCTTTGTGATCCAGGATGGAAATAAGTGCATGCATTTTGGCCAGAAACAAGAAATCAAGAACA
>JAJIYU010008626.1:0-17796 GCA_030144865.1 Tinospora cordifolia | reverse complement strand
TAAATCATTTATAAGTAATTATTTATTACGCGATATTTTTTTAATTGTAGGAATGTAGATGTAATGAGAAATTAATAATAATGGAGCATGTGAGTTTAGGAGCACCGAGATCATTAATTTTGTCAAGATATCATCCCATTTAGATTTTGACACATGGCATCATTCCATTCATCTATCATTAAATTTTAGATCTTACAAATCTCGAAAAGCATCAATGGTCAAGATAAAAGTTAAAGGAATCTCAAAACATATAAAGACATCTTCATCATCCACTATTCTTTATTTTGGATCTCAATAATAATTTAAATGATGAGTTTATATTTATGACATAACCAAGGTTGACAATGATTAGTCAAGTAATCTTCCCAAAAACTCATTTGCTCTATTTTTCCTTTTTGCTTGTGCCTAACCCATCTTATTTTTCTTTTTTCACATAATCACTAGTAAAGAAAGTCTTTCATACACACCATCATTCTCTTTCATTTATATTGGTCATCCTTCGCCACGCTTCTTTTTATACATAGTCATATATTATCCTTCATTTGAATTTCTCATTGTTTTATACAAGAAGGATAAATAGCCCATGAGCCACTTGTACTATTCGTTCACTTTACCTTTAGACCATCTCCTATTGGTCCATCATCTCCTTGGAACATCTATATAAACCTCTCAAATTTACACTTGAGGTCGTCCTATATATTATTTCTCTCTTGATCACATTGGAGCTCTTCCTACTTCTCATTTTTTTATTCTTCATTTCTTTCATTTTTTTTGTTTTTCCTTATTTTTTAAGTTCATAGAAGACTAAGTCTTTTATTGTGACTAAGAGAAAACCCTATCTACTCTTTTCATTGAAATTTTTGGATAATACTTGTATTTCATTTTATTTGACATATATTTCCTCATGCTTTTGTTAAATTTTATATAAAACTCCATACATTGTATCATGTATTTTGTATAACTGATTTTGTAAAATCCAATGAAAGATTGAGGTATTTCATTTTTATCTTAGTGCGATATTTTGTAATTTTCTTTGACATGTCATATAATGTATTTCACATACTTAGGATTCATATTTTGCATTCGCACATATTAAAATCTTAGTTCTACTTTACTTTATATTATAAATATCTCTTGTGGAAGAACATCATTTTTTGATGTACTTCACTTACTGGTTCATTATTGTGGATGAAAAAACTCTTTAGTTATTTTTACCCCTAATTATTTTACTCAAAAATGACTAAGAGATGAGAGGATTGGATATACTTTAATATCCTTCCTTTTTCATCTTATTATTGTTCCTATATTATTAAAATATTATCATCTCATTTCTTACTTATTTTCTCATTTTATCACATGTAGCAAACCTTAGCTTTAAAAACTCATTCCAATACTTGTGGTTCGACCTTGGGGCTCCCCAAATTTATTACTTGTTGTATGTACCACATTATTTTTTCTAGTTATACTTACAATTTATTACATCATTTGCTTTATGTCTAGGGTTTATTTATGTTGCACATTATTAATTCATCATCCAAAGAATGCATTTTTACATCTCTTCATTCATATAAAAGTGTGGACATAAAGTAAGCAACAGAATATCGAGATTGTTACATGATTGATAGAAAGGTCAAGTGGCCCTTCTACATTATTGATTGATACATACTTGCAAACCAAGTGACAAAGAAAATTTCATGATTGTATGGATGAGTAGAAAAAGACAATAAAATTAAAGAAAAAAATGGTCAAATGACCGTATACTACTCTTCTTTTTTTCTTTGCATGTAACATTCTGCGTCTATTAGTTGCATAATAGATTAACATCATTACGGGTTGTTTATATGCATTTTATAGAAGTTTAGTAGGAAATTAAATACATTTGTGTATGATTAGTGGCATGAGCATTCATAATAGAAATTACAAGTTTTATTTTCATTTAGGCATTGTTACACATTGTTTACAACATTTCTATGAGAAAATGATGTAAGGGAAAGGTTCTTCAATATTTGTGCAGGACTGGAATGAAGCTTAGAATGAAGCTTAGAGAGAATCACAACACAAAAAGGCAAAGAAAAGCAAAAATCAAAGAAAAACAACCAATTACCGTGGTACGTGAATTGAAAATCGAGGTAGTTGGAAAAAAGCTAGAAAAACGCAGAAAGCCACATCACAATGGTTACTGCAGTTTTGAATATGTTACCATATATTTATTATTCTTTGATGTTTAAAACTTAATACAATGTCAAGCTAGTTAATCTCTAAGTCTAGGATGTAAATTTCTGATGTAGGGACCTGAGATTTCTTATTCCAATTAATTGATTTTGATGCATTGTTTTATATTTTGTGTGTTTAATGCTTAATATTTACTGGCCATGAACATTATGATCTCAAACTATTAAACTAACTCGGTAGAAAGGTTTAATAGTTAGACTATTATAATATAGAATTAGATTAGTTGATTGACCAGAGGGTTATCTACTATTTAGGGGATTGCACATGATTACTGTTCGCACAACATTAGGTTGTTAACTGTGCGCCTCGGAAGAGAATATTCTCTCTATCTATCTCGATCTCGGTTTAGCATCATATATCGATCTGGAGAGAATTTTGATGGGGTATAGTGCGGATTAAGGAGCTGCTCCTCCATGCTATGGCTATAGAGGTGGGTTCCAAACCTCCCTTGGTGGAGTTTGGGAAGGATCCCAATCTCCATTTTTGACGGGCCCGCCGAATCCTTAAAAATGGGTTCTTGGGGAAGCGTGGTAGGGGAGGGTAGAGGCTGTCGCCGCCTGATAGAGGTAGAAGCCAGGAGGGAGCAAGACTGATAGGTGTTGAGGTACTTCGAGAGAGGGCCTTAATGATAAGTGCTAGAACCTACAATAATAGAAGTTTAATAAATTGGAATAGAAATTGAAGGTAAGAACAAAAAAATTTACTATCCTAGACATTTTTTTAATATAGTTTTCAAAATATATTTTTATTGCTTTTAATAGTTTTAATTCTAATTCAGATTCAAACAAATCAAACTCTCTTACGTGCCTTAATAAAGTGAATGCTAACGTTAGATTGGAATTTGAGATAGTTGACTAAATTCCATTCCATGAGTATGATATGCAGTCTCTACCGATTATTACTATTGCTATCTCGTACACTTGCGGGGTCGCCAACAAGTTTTTAGCGCTATTACCGAAGAACGGTGTTAATTATCTTAAAACCAGTTGAACTTGGTTTAATTTTAATTAAGGCAAAATTTTTATTTTTATTTGATTGCTTTTCTTTTCTTTTCTTTTTAATTTCATTGAATACACTTGATCTTGTGTTTTCTCTTGGTGTTTCAGGGTTGCATGAGTAGAGATCCTTGTGAACCATACGATCCAGAATTGTTCAAGACCATCAATTGAATTTGATTGGAAGCCAAAAGACAAGTATCAACTATGGCTAACAGTGGAACTTCTGGTATGGGGAATAATGGAGAGGCACTATTATGAGATTTCTTAAAGCCCTTCTAAACAACAATTACTCTGGCATAGCTAGGATGCAGATGAATGCAAACAACTTTGAGTTGAAGCCCTCCTTGATTACAATGGTGCAACAATAATAGTTTGGGGGGTTAAGCAATAGAAGATCCTATGGCTCACCTCAACTCTTTCATGGAGGTCTGTGATACGGTCAAAATGAACGAGGTGACTGAAGACTAGTTAAGGCAGAGGATTTTCCCTTTTTCTCTAAGGGATAAAGCTAGGAATTGGCTACGGACATTGCTTCCAAGAAGCATTACAACATGGGAGGAAATGGGTCAAAAATTCCTCCAAAAGTATTTCACAACCGCTAAAGTACATCAATTGCGAGGTGAAATCAGTTCTTTCAATCAATCCGACTTCGAATCTCTGTATGAAGCTTGGGAAAGGTTCAAGGACTTATTGAGGCGATGCCCACAACACGGATATCTCCCTTGGCTTCAAATTTAGATGTTCTACAGTGGACTCACTCCACCTACTAGAGCCTTGGTTGATTCTACAGCCAAAGGTTCGTTGATGGGAAAGTCCATTACCGAGGCCACCCAACTTATTGAAGACATGGTAGCGAATGCATATGGCCATGGCACAAAAAGAGGAACAACAAAGAGGGTGAGAATTCATGAGGTTGATGATATAAGTGTTCTACGTGTTCAACTTGTAGCCATGACTCATAGATTGAACCTAGTTGAAGAAAAGAGCAGCAATGGGCATTATCAGAATTAGCCTAATTAGCAAGCTCAATCCATTGCAGAAGCCAACAAAGCATCTTATACAAGGGAGGCTTCTATTGAGCAATTGAATGCCATGAATAGATTTAGTGGGTACCAAGGTCCATCTAGGGGATACAATGTTCCAAAGTACTATCATCCAGGAGTTAGAAACCATAAAAATTTTTCTTATGCAAACAATTTAAATGCTCAACAACTTCTACCAGGATTTGTGCCACAACAACCCCTACAAGATAAGAAGCCATCCTTAGAAGACAAGCTTGATGAAATGATAAACATGCACTCAAAGTTCTTCAAGGAGCTAACAGGGAGAGTGGACAAGAATGATAGTAGGGTCTCTGGCATTAAGATTCAAATTGGAAGCATGAATGCCACAGTTAAGAGTTTAGAAACTCAAGTGGGACAACTAGCATAAATAGTGTCAAATTAGCAGTGTAACTCCTTCCCCAATGACACTCAAGTAAATCCAAAAGAGAGTTGCAAAGCAGTGATGACAAAAAGTGGGAAAGAGGTAGCAAGTCCACCTTATCCAGTCAATCCATCTGCTGAAGCTGAAGATACTGACAGTTTTGAAAAGGAAGCTCCAAGTCCACTAGCTGTACAACCTGCGGTGTTACATAAATCATAAGGAAAACCTAAGGGGATCACTATTCAAGGGGGCAAAGTTCTTGAATCTCCACCCTTGCCATTTTCCCAAAGGTTTCAGAAGAAGAAATTGGATGAACAATTTATGAAGGAGATCATGTCCAAGAAAAGAAAGCTAGGAGACTTCAAAACTGTGAAGCTAATTGAAGAATGCAGTGCAATCGTTTAGAGAAAACCTCCTTAGAAGTTAAAAGATCTAGGAAGCTACACATACCCTGTAACATTGGGTCTTAAGTATTTGAGAAGGCACTCTGTGATTTGGAGGCAAGCATAAATCTTATACCCATGTCAATGTGCAAGAGGTTGGGCATGCCAGAGATCAAACCAACCATAGTTACTCTTCAGCTTTCAGACATATCTCTAACATATCCACGAGGCGTAATTGAAGATGTCTTGGTTAAGGTGGATAAATTCATTTTTCCTATTGACATTGTGGTTCTGGACATGGAAGAAGATGGTGAGATTCTTCTTATCCTTAGGCGACCATTCCTAGCTACAGGCCATGCACTGATAGATATACACAAGGGTGAGCTTACTTTGAGGGTGAATGAAGAAAAAATGGTTTTCAACCTCTACAAGGCTATGAACTACCCCAGTGATCTGCATGAATGCAAGAAAATAGAAGTTATCAATTCTTGCATTGTTGAAGTGGTAGATGAACTTAGCTCTCAAGATGACTTGGTTGGGTGTATATCTCATTCAATTTCTTTTCCCCAACCCATAACTGAAGATGAGAAGCTAATTGTTTTAGCTTTGGAAGCATCCCCACTGAGCCTAACAGCCCACACACTCCATTATCTAATGCTACCCAATCTGAAAACCTCCAAGATGTATATAAGGCTATTTACCTGAAACCTCTTCCTGAGCATCTAAAATATGCCTATTTGGGTGGAGCATTATCCCTACTAGTTATCATTTCTTCATTAACCTCCATCCAAGAAGAAATACTATTATGAGTGCTTAGAGACCACAAGTCCGCTATTGGGTGGACAATTGAAGACATTCGGGGTATAAATCCAGCCATTTGTATATAAAAGATCTTAATGGAAGACTCTTATAAGCCTACAGTGGAGTACCAGCGAAGACTTAACCCAATAATGAAGGAAGTGATGAAGAAAGAGGTGATAAAGTGGCTAAAGGTAGGCATCATCTTTGCCATTTCAGATTCACAGTGGGTTAGCCCCATTCATGTGGTGCGAAGAAGGGAGGAATCACTGTGGTTACTAATGAAAAAGGGGAGACAAATGCTTCAAGAACTACTACGAGGAGGCGTATATGCATTGATTATAGAAAACTGAGCAAGGCCACCTAGAAAGATCATTTTTCTTTGTCATTTGTGGATCAAATGCTAGATTGGATTGTTGGGTATGACTTCTCTCACTTCTTGGACGGGTACTCAAGGTACAATCAGATTGTTATTGCACTAGAAGATCAAGAGAAGCCCACTTTCACTTGTCTGTGTAACAACCTGGGCCTACTACGTACGATATTGTCTACACCTTAGCTACTGACTAGGTCTAAGTCTCCCAAAAGTACTCGACACTAGTAAGGCTCGCAATTGCTCATTTAACCCAGGCATCGCTCTAGTGTCGGATTGATGTGGGATATTACAATCCACCCCCCTTGGGAGCAGTCATGTCCTCAAGACTCACACTTTCGTCACACACAAAGCGACCCTGATACCATTTGTAACAACTCGGGCCCTATGTACTGATATTGTCCCCACCTTAGCCACCACTGACTGGATGTAGGGTTTTGTTCTTGGCAATGCTGGAACTTGAGTCTCTCAAAAGCGCTCGGTACTAGTAAGACTCGCAATTGCTCATTTAACCCAGGCATCGCTCTAGTGTCGAACCAATGTAGGATATTACAGTCCATATGGGACTTATGTGTTCCGTAGAATGTTGTTTGGTCTTTGCAATGCTCCAGCCACTTTCAGAGATGTATGATGGCAATCTTTGCAAATATGATAGAAGACATCGTGGAGGTATTTATGGATCACTTTTCTGTTTTTGGTGCCATTTTTTATGGATGTTTATTTAATTTGGAGAAAGTTATCTCCCACTATGAGGAGAAGAACTTGGTACTTAATTGGAAAAAATGTCATTTCATGGTTTGAGATGGCATTGTCTTGGGCCATAAAGTATCAATAGATGGTCCTGAGGTAGACTGGGTAAAGATCTAGGTTATTGAGAACTTGACACCACCTATATTTGTTCGAGAAGTGCATAGTTTCTTGGGGCATACAGGTTTCTATCGCCTTTTATCAATAACTTCTCTTAGATCACTCGGCCCCTATGTAGTCTTCGAGAGAAGGAAGTTGAGTTCGAGTTCACAATTGAATGGTTTGAAGTTTTCAACACATTAAAGAAGACACTAATATCGGCTCCTATTATGTCTACACCAATTTGGGGAGAGCCTTTTGACGTAATGCGTGATACCAGTGATTATGTAGTTGGTGCTGTGTTGGGACAAAGACATAACAAGACATTCAGAGCTATATACTATGCAAGAAAGACGCTAGATGATGCACAAAAGAATTACACTACTATTAAAAAAGAGTTACTAGTTGTTGTCTTTGCATGTGGCAAGTTTCGCTCTTATATTGTGGGTTCTCATGTCAAGGTGTTCGCTAATCATGCTACAATTTGTAAGCTCTTTACTAAGAAGGATGCAAAGCTTCGTTTTATCAAATGGATCCTGTTGCTGTAAGAGTTCGATATTGAGGTGATAGACAAGAATTGTACAAAGAATGTGGTAGTTGATCACTTGTCTCGCCTATCTAATGAAGCCATTAAAGATCCAAAGAGCATAGTTGAGCTCTTTCCTTATGAACATTTCCTAATTGTTAATGTAGTTCACCATGGTACGCAGATTTTGCTAATTATAGAGCCACCAGCACTACCCCACTAGATTTATCTCACACTTGCCTCAAACGCCTCCTACATGAAGCTAAGTTCTATCTATGGGATGATCCCTATTTCTATCGGAGGTGTGTTGACAAGGTGATTCATCGTTGCATTCCAGAAGCTGAAATTAACAAAGTTCTTCATGATTGCCATGCTTCATCGTATAGCAGTCATTATAGCCATCAATGAACTACTAGGCGTGTTCTCGAAAGTGGATTTTATTAGCCTATTATGCTGAACATGCTGACCAATTTGTAAAAACATGTGAAGCATGCCAAAAATAGGGCAACATCTCAAAGAAGAATGAGATGCTTCTTACATTTTTTTTTTGGAAGTTGAATTATTTGATGTATGGGGCATAGACTTTATGGAACCTTTTCCACCATCTGATGGAAAATGATATATATTGTTGGCCATTGATTATGTCTCAAAATGGGTTGAAGCAGTTACCACAACCAAGAATGATGTTAGAGTAGTGTTGAAGTTCCTTTCTCGCAACATCTTCTCTCGTTTTGGCACACCAAGAGCAATTGTGAGTGATGAAGGTACGCATTTCTGCAATAGAATATTCAATAACCTTCTCACCAAGTACAGTGTGCGACATAAGCTTGCCTTGCCTTATCATCATCAAACCAGTGGGCAAGCTAAAGTGTCTAATCGAGATATCAAGGCTATATTGCAGAAGACAGTTTGGACTAGCTACATGGATTGGGCCTCGAAATTGGATGATGCACTGTGGGCATACAAAACAACAGCCTTCAAAACTCTTATTGACATGTGCCCGTATCAATTGTTATATGAAAAATCCTATCACTTACCATACGAATTAGAACACCGGGCTTATTGGGCAATAAAGAAGCTCAAATTTGACGCGAAAGTGTTGCTCACCCTGCAAGTGTAAAGGTTCGCAATAGTATTAACCGGTGAGACCGGATATCGTCCTCAGGGACAAATCGAATTAATAAATTACCTTAAATCCCAATTTAATACTGGTCTTCATTTTATCAAGGCTTTACTTGAAGTGAGTGTATCAATTTTTGAATAAAAATCTAACCTAATACTAATGATAAAATGTGCATTTAGAAAAACTTTACAAAATGGATGTCTAGATAGTAAATGCCCCTGTATAACCTGTAATTCTCATTTTAGATCATGAAATATCTACACTATGAGTTCTAGCACCTGTAATTGAAACCCTCTCCCGAGGCGCTCCAATATCTATCAGAATTATCTTATAATGCCTTCTCCCGAGGTGCTTAATCAATAATCTAATGTTGTGTAATCAAATCCCTGTGCAACTCCCTAGATAAGCTAACAACCCTCCAGTTAATTAACTATTCTAAGTCCATACTGCGATAACTACCCATTAGACTTCTATTCCGAGTTAGTCTAATGCATTGAGCTCATCATGTCTATGGCCAGTAAACACAAAGCATTAAGCATGCACAATATAAAATAGTGTTACTAAATCAATAACATCAACTAGATATCACGGTTTATACATTGGACATCATATCCCAGACAAAGAGAACTAACTAGCTAGACATTGGAGAAATAGAAAACATTAAACAATGAAAAAAAATGTAATCATACTCAAAACTTAGTAAAAATCTTCAATCCATTCTTGAAACACTGGTTTTTGCCTTTCTCAACTGTCACAAGTGATATTTTCCAAATTAGGTCTCTTTGAGCTCTAATTACATCTCCTATTTATAGTCCTGCACTAAAAAAACCCTAAAAATACGAGAAACCCGATAATTAGATCGTGTGACCGCAGTCAGTATTATTCTTCAATAAAAACTGGGATTTCCTCATTCTGTCCACTACGGTCAGCCTATTCTTCATTCAGATCACATTCTGGTTACCGCGGTCACTGGACCATCGACCACTGTCACTAGTGAGCTTTAACAACGTTCTATTTCTCTTCGGCTACCTCGATCTTCAGTTATCCGATTGCGGTCACTTGATACTTTCTTCATGATTTCCTCTTCTTTTTGCCTTCATGTTATGCAATTTCTCCTTTGGCTTCAACCTGAACCTGTAACACACTAGATTTCCTTCCCCAGACATCGTTTTCTCATAAGAAAGCTTCAAATCTTCAAAACAAAGCTTATAATGCAATGAACAATGCAAGTTTCTAAACTACATGTTCATGCTACTAATTATGCAAAACTTCACCTAATTCTCCTTTTATTTCCTATAAAATGCAATAAATCATCTATAATAATGTTAGTCTGCTGTGCAACTAATAGAAAGCCTATGGGAGAACCGTCTACTTCAATTGAAGAATTTTGGCGCAATGTTTTTGAGAACAACACTATATACAAGGAAAAAACAAAGAAGTGACATGACAAGCTCATTGAGAAGAAAGAGTTCAAATCGGTGCAACAAGTATTAGTATTCAATTCAAGACTCGGTTTGTTTTTAGGCAAGCTTAAATCTTGCTGGTTAGGCCCCTTCCTTGTCACACATGTGTTCCCGTATGGCAAAGTGGAAGTTCAAAGCTTGGTTGACAGGCATTAATTTAAGATAAATGGTCAGAGATTGAAGATATTCTATGGAGGATCAAAGTAGACAGTGGAGCTAATAGAACTGAAGGAATAATGCATTGTATTCACGTCAAGGTAACAACATTAAATATAGTGTTGAGTGGGAGGCAACCCACTGTTTGTTTTTATTTTCGCACTCATTTCATTTATAATTCTTAAATTTTCTAGGATGCATGTTAATTTTGGTTTTTGATTCGTTTATTTCCTATATTCATGATGTTTAGGACTTATTTAAACATATAAAAAATAATAAAAATAATAAAAAATACTATAATTATCGTTCTGGTGACCGCGATCACCAGAGCATACCATGATGAAGTCAGTCTTTTGACCACAGTCACCAAATCACCATAGGTCTGTGTACCATGGTAAATAGAACCTACATTTTCAAAAAAAAAAAATGCATGCAATTACCGCAGTCACTAGATCTCTATAGGTCTGTGTATTGCAGTTGACCAAACAGACCTATAGACGCAATTATCGCGGTTGATTGAATAGTGACTGCAGTAATCACATAATTTAAAACGTGAATCATGGTCATTTTTTATTATTTCACGTCAGAATTTCTCTTATTTCTCTAAATCTCTCTGCATTCTAAGAGTTTCTTTGTGCATTTCTTCGTCTTCAAGCCACAATGTAAGTTCTTTTATTTCATTTTACATAATTTCCATGCTCTTAATCTAGCATTTAGGATTGTTTCATGCATTAGACTTTATTTTAGTCAAGTTTTTCAAGTTATTCTTCATTTATCTTTTCTGTGGCTCATTTCTAAAAATTTTGGCATTGATGCAAGCTTAAACTTATTGTGGTTGATGGATTGTCATTCTTTGCTTCTTCTATTTGAATGATTAGATGTTTTTGATTTGCATATAATATTGAACAGAGTATACATGAATATTTGCAATAACTTGGGTGTTTTTGATTGACTAATAGTAGTTTAGGCTATATTTAGACATTAGGACTAGTTTTATTGTTGGAAATGCATCTCCCATTGATTATTTGAGTAAATATTCTACTATGAACATGGCTAGACATTGCTTTGTCTAAATGTTCTGTTTTTTATTTATTGATAGACGTTTTCCTTGCCTACTGACATTTTGTTTGTAGGTCGCCTAGAATGAAGCATCCTACATCTAAGGGGAAACAAGCCTCCCTCCCCCCTCCTTCCTGCCCCTGCAGACAGACATCACTTCAGGACTGTTGCAGCCAAGTAGTGGTTGAATATAATCAGAGGGAACAGACACGTGATTCCTAAGGAGGGCATTATGCTGATGTAAGAGGAGTGCAACCTCCGGATTGATGCTATAGTTGCTGCCAGACATTGGGAGAGGCTCATTAGTGCCCCCTCTAGGTATAGGAGTTCTACGCCAATGCAGTAGAAAGGGATGGGACAACAGTCTGGGTCCACGAGAAGTGGGTCGAATTTAGTGTTGTGGCAATCAACGAGGTCTACGGGCTCCCAGCTGACTCCCCTGATGAGTATTATATCCTTCTACCTTGCTTTGATGCTGAGGATGTGTTGAGAATGCTTTGTGTCGAGGGAGCTTCTTGGTCTTGTTATAATGACAAGCGAGTGAGCTTAGTCACGAGTACATTCTGCACGGCTGCAAAGGTTTGGCTATACTTAGTTTATGCTAACTTTCTCCCCGCTCTTGCTATTAACAAGGTTACAATAAAGTGGGCGATCTTGGTCTACTACATTATGAAGGGGCTCCCAATCAATATTGGGGCCATTATTTCTAGCTCCATTTGGTTTGCTATAGACAAGACCAATGTAGGACTACCCCACCCTACCTTGATTACTGAGTTGTGCAGATGGGCAGGGATAGCCTGGGAGTAGAATGAGCCCCTCCTAAAGATGAAGGATCATATTGCTGTCAAGATGCTTACTGACGCTCCTGCCAAGAAGTGGAAGGCCACTGCAAAGTCCTCAAAGCATCCAACAGATCCTTCTCCTACTATTGTAAATCTTGCTCCATCCACTATAACCCCACCTTCATCATCCACTGTTGCAGCGCCATCTTCATCTGCTATACTGCCCATTGATTCACACTCTCTTATGTATGGCCTAGTCTACATCACACAATGGCTATACAGTGATAACCCGGCTAAGGCGCAGGCTAACCCTCCTCCCCCTGCTTCATGCCATACATGGATATGCGGTGTTGTGCTCCTCACATGCCTCCTGCTCCACTAGCTGATGATGATGATGACGATGATGGCGCTAGCGATAATGATTTCATCACAGAGGTTGAAGTTTTGGAGATGATTTTTGAGTTATTTTTTCTTTTGCATTGTATTTTTTTTTCATTTTTCTTTGTCTTTGTATATACTTCTAATGTGCTCAATTCTTTATATTATTAATCAGTTTGCCTAACTCTTTTATGAACTCTAGACTAACTTTTCTACCTTTTGGATGCATATCTTTGATGTTTGTTATCCCATTTATGTGCGTCAATGTACATTTGAGGACAAGACACTATTCAAGTTTGGGGGTGCGAATCTCTTCAATATGTCAGGTTTAGTTTTCCTTTTTATTTCATGTTTATTTTTTTAAGTTGTTATGTCTTGCATGTTTTAGGATCATGTTAGGAACATATAGTATGAGTCAGTTAGGCTAGATTCATACCATAATGATTGAAACCTTCACTAAGTGACCAATGACATTTGAAGTTCCTATAGAACAATGAGATAAGGAATTAGGACATGCTTAAACAGTTTGTGTGCTCGGTTTATCAAAAATTCAACTTTGATGGAACCCTGTAGTCTTAGTAGATTGAGAATTTGAAACTGAGAAGGTGAAGAGTGGAAGTCAAACTACAAATAGAATGAACTTCCCACGGACCCTTGAAATAATCAAATCTATCTTGAAAATTATTTAAGAAGAACTTTAGAAAGGAAATGACGTAGGCCATCATTATTTAAGCCATAGCCAAAAGGCGAGTCTGAGACACACTCACCATTTGAAGCTAATTTGAGCTTTATAGCCTGTTTTCTTATTATGAACTCAAACAACATATAAACCAGTTATCCTTTGCACCCATTTATGTACACTCATGGTTTAATACTACCAAGTTTGAGATGTGAAAGAAAAAATGAATGTTGTTATTAAAGTACATGTGCCGTCAGTTTAATTTTGATGTCGTAGCGTTGTTTAAAAAAAGAGGAATATATCTGTTTTAGTACTATAATTGAAAGTTGAACTTTTTACTTTTACAAAAGTGTATATATATGAGTACAAATTGTATTGCTTATGATGAAACAAGTTTGGGGGAGATTTGAAAACAAGATTATGGAAAAGAGTGAAGCATATATGAAATTGTTTCAAAAAGAATAAAGTTGAATTGAATGAAACAGGTTGTTATGATTTTGAGTGTACAGTTGAGTCAGAATAAATATCTGTTACACTTGTACCTTGAGCCAAACCACATTATAACCTAAAGAAAAGACCACTGATCTTGACTATAGCTTGACTTCAGCAAATGATTGACAGAGGAGAGCATTGAGAAGGCTTGTGTACTGAAGTATTAGGAAAGAATGTCTATAAGTAGAATGTCAACTACAAATTACTTGCAAAGTCTAGGATTATTGAGATATTGATAGATGAGAGGGTGAAATTAGCAAAGAATAAAGGATGAGCTAAAAATTTAGACAACCTGAACAACCTTAGGGACATGTTAATGAATTGCAAACTATAGGGATGAATGATTGAGGTTACAATGATGAGCAAAAAAAAAAAAAGGAACTCAACTATACATGATATGTCATGTAGAATTAGAATTTGAGTCATTGTTCAGGGACGAATAATAGTCTAAGTTTGAGGGTATTTGTTAGTTGCATAATAGATTAACATCATTATGGGTTGTTTATATGCATTTTATAGTAGTTTAGTAGAAAATTACATACATTTATGCATGATTAGTGGCATGAGCATTCACAATGGAATTACAAGTTTTATTGCATTTAAGCATTATTACACATTGTTTACAACATTTCTATAAGAAAATGATGTTTGGGAAATGTTCTTTAGTGTTTGTGTAGGACTGGAATGAAGCCTAGAGATAATTACAACACAAAGAGGCAAAGAAAAACGAAAATCAAAGAAAAACAACCAATTACCATGGTACGTTTACCGAAGACCAAGGTAGTTGGAGAAAAGCCAGAAAAATGCAGAAGGCCACATCACACTAGTTACCACGGTAATCTATCTAGTGACCACAGTAACCAAAACTTGAACATTATGAAGAACTACAGTCCAATGACCACAGTTCGTAGAATGCTAGAAATTCGCGTTTTCAACTAGGAATGAGGATAACCGTGATAATGCGATTAATTAATTTATTTCTAATTTTGTTTAGGATTTTTGAGTGATAGAATATAAATAGGAAACCAGATTAGGGTTTAATATTTTGGACTTCGAAAATAAGTTGACCTTGACGATTGAATAAAGGAAAAAAAGAATAACAACAAAGGATTAAAGATCAAGGCTTGAGTTTTGAGTATGTTACCTTGTATTCATTATTCGTTGATGTTTAAACTTAATAGAATGTTAGGCTAGTTAATCTCTAAGTCTAAGATGTAAATTTTTGATGTAGAAACATGAGATTTCTTATTCTAATTAATTGATTTTGATGCATTGTTTTATATTGTGTGTGTTTAATGTTTGATGTTTACTGGCCATGAACATTATGATCGCAAACTATTAAACTAACTCGGGAGAGAGTTTAATAGTTAGATTATCATAATATAGACCTATATTAGTTGATTGACCGGAGGGTTACCTACTGTTTAGGGGATTGTACGTGGTTCTGTTCACACAACATTAGGTTGTTAACTGTACGCCTCAGAAGAGGGTATTAGGAAGCAAGACTGATAGGTGTTATGGTGTCTGGAGGGAGGGCCTTAATGATAAGTGTTAGAACCTACAATAATAGAAGTTTAATAAATTAGAATAGAAATTGAAGGTGAGAAAAAAGAATTTACTATCCTAGACAGTCTTTCAATATAGTTTTCAAAATAGATTTTTATTGCTTTCAATAATTTTAATTCTAATTCAGATTCAAACAAATCAAACTCTGTTACGTGCCTTAATAAAGTGAATGCTAACATTAGATTGGGATTTGAGATAGTTGACTAAATTCCATTCCCTGAGGACGATATGCGGTCTCTATCAATTATTGTTATTGTGATTTAATACACTTGCGGGGTTGCCAACAGCCTCCACTGACCCAAATTGTCCCAACATGTTCACGTCATGTATTTGCTCATTGGACATCTCTTTCTCTTTTCGTGGGCCGCCCAAAAGGCAGGCGATGCCATATTATTCTATTTCTTTCAGTTTCAATTCTATGACACGAACACTTAAACGGATTTCATAAAGCACATGTAAAATCATTTGATAAAATAAATCAATATCATTAATTGAATTGAATATTCATAAAGTACAAGGACCGTTGAACTTTATTATATTAAACTGAACTTTAACATAAAATAGAAATTATGGCTAACATGCCAACTTAAACATTTCACGAATAGAATTTAATTCTAACTACGCACCGTTCATTTAGAAATTCCATGAAAGGTTAGGAAAAAAAGGGTGAGTTTACATGCCCAATGAATCATTCTAAATATTTAACTCATTATTTCAAATCAACTAGAACATGCATAACAAACACTTCAAAAGATTATGTGATTTAAACAGTTTCTTATTATCAGTTAATATTAAGAACAAAAGGGTTACGTCTCAGTATTTCATGTTTAGGGGATGAAATCAAATCCGGACCTGCTAACTTATCATTGATGATGTAGGGTTAAATCCGAACCCTCAGTTCACATTTTAAAAATACCAATTTTGAACACTCACGGTGAAAATTTGTCCCTATGCCAGTACGTGGTTAAAATCTTTGTTTAATTTTTTATTAATGATAAGTAATGACATACTAAATTCAAGATAACAATAAATAGCATGTATTCATGAAACTCATGTCATAGCATGGATCAAATCATCAGAATCATGCATCATTAGCATATAACCCTAAGCATGCATTTCTAGGCATGACATGTACAATCATGACATATTTTTAAGCTAAACAAACAACCATGCATATAATACTTGAATCAAAATAATAAGTTAAACTTCAAAAATCACTTCCACCTTCTACGCTTAATCCTCTGATTCCAACTCCTTGAACCTCTATTGAATCTCTTTTTAGCACATAATTTGTGCAGAACTCTGTTTCTCCACCTTCCTACTACTATAATTGTTGTTTAGAGCAACCAAAGAATGAAAAAAATGTCAAGAGGGAGGCAAGGAAAGCAAGGCGAGCAAGAAGAAAACTTGTCTAGTTCTTGTTGGGATGAAGAGAATGACAGCCCAAGTATAGTTTATATAAAGTTTTAATAGATAAGAATTAACAAGTTTGAATGTTTCCAATGTAGGAAACTTGCTAATTCTTCCATTTTTCGTGTTCCCATGCACAAGAATTAGTAAGTGGTGTTTAAGGGTTTTGGGGCTTTTTTCGCACAATTTCTATATTTTTTTTCAAAAATTTTGACGCACTACCGTGATAACAAAATTGGTTACTACAGTAGACATGCGCAACACTCATTTTTTCTAATTTTTTGGTGATGTGCGCAAAAATGCCACGCTACCATGGTAGTGAAATCACTACCGCAATAACTTGGCATGAAATCATTCTTTTTTCTTTTTGCCAATCTTCTTATATATTGGAATAAACATCTTTTGCACTAAAATTTTCTATAAAATTCTAGAAGTCGATTTTTTCTCAAATTATTTTATTTAATTTTATTTATTAAAATTTTGTACAAATTTTCAAGGTATTACATTGCATCCCTTGAACTGCTCGTACTTCCTTCTACCAATGAAATAGGTCTTGTTGTTTTGTAAATGGATCCAATTTGCCTTTCTTTTGCAAAAGGTAGCTTCTTCTCCTCTCAACATACAAACTTTTGTTGAATATTAAGAACTTGATATTTCGAACAACTATGTGATGACCCATGTTTGAATGCACAAAATTTTTGGGTCCGACATATGTATTTTCAAGAATTTTAATGAAAATACATGAATTGATCTCAATTTTTCTTAATTTTAAATTAGTTGTTAGAAAAATAAGAATAACTAGGAAAAATATGATTTTGAGGAGAAAAATACATGAATTATAAGGAAAATGTGATTTCTTGAGAGAAATGATTTTTGGGATTGATTATTGAATTTTCAGAATAATTATGAATTTTTGGAAAAAAAATGTAATTTTTCGAGGATTTTTCGATTATTGGAAAAAATAATTGTAAAAAAATGATGAAATGAGGTATAATTGAAAGATTTTAATAAAAAATGATTAAATTAATAATCTTGATAATTTTAGAAAAAAATGCAAAAAATTGATATATATATATATATATATATATCTGTGTGTGTGTGTGTGTG
>JAJIYU010008625.1:0-17817 GCA_030144865.1 Tinospora cordifolia | reverse complement strand
GTTCTAATAAATTTTATCTTGATTAAATATCATATAATGATAATTAAAAACAAGTTTCCACTCATTTTTATATTTATTTTGAATTTTTAAAAATTCATGTTGACGTGGATATATTATAAGACCTAGGGTGATCACATGGCCAAATTCTCACTAGATCTGATTAGGGAGGAGAAAAGGAATGCCAATCGATTTTCACAAGGTCTCAAAATGGAGATTCAAAAGATAGTGAAGACTATGGGCCTAAAGACTTACAAATATGTTGTAGAAAAGGCCCTAACACTAAAAAAAGAACTCGACCTTGAACAAAGGTTGTGAGAAAAGAATAAGAGGCTCGAGCATGAACATGATCAAGAGGCGTAGAAGAAAAGAAAGAGTGGTGGGAAAACACCACACACACAAATACATGGGCAGGCAAAGAACAAGCAAAGAAGCAAGGGTTTTGTTTTGTGTGCAACCACAAGGGTCATCTGCCTAGAGATTGTCCTAATACATAAGCTTAAGTTCCTCGACAATAGCTACAATAGGTAGGAGGTCAAAATGATCGTCTTCAGGGGATGCAACAGCAGCCGAATGCCAATCAGGGGCATAACCAAGGCTGTGGGTAGAATCAGGACAGAATGTTCATTGTTGAGGCTCAGGAAGACTAGGTACCTGTAGTGGAAGGTACATATTTGTTGTTTAATGTTACTATGAAATTTTTATTTGACTCAGGTGCCTCTAAATCTTTTATTTCTCAAGAACTAGCTAATAGGTTACAACTTGTGACGAAAACACTACCTATAACTTTAAATGTGTCCACACCAATAGGGACCACTGTGACTTCGAAAAGAATGTGTAGTTGTGACCTAAGGTTCGTGAATAAACTCATAATAGTTGACTTATGTACTTTACCTTTTTATGACTATGGTGTGATCTTGGAGATGGATTGGTTAAACCAATACCAATCCTAATTAGATTGTCGTAAAAGACGAATGACCATAACCCCACCTTTGGGAAAGACCTATAGAATCAATGAAGATATGCAGAGACTACCAAGAAATCCAACCGTAGTTGTGCTAAACTACTTAAGGCAGAAGAATGAGTTCGAGGAACTCTCTAAGGATGAACCTATTGAACTAAAGAGAATCAAAGACCTAGTAGTGGTTAGTGAGTACCAGGATGTGCTCCCAGATGACTTACTCAGACTACCACCTACAAGAGAATTAGAATTCAAGATTCAACTTCACCTTGGAACCAACCTTATCACCATACCACCTTACAGAATGACACTAATAGAACTAATCGAGTTGAAGTCTCAATCCGACGAGCTCCGGGAGAGGGGCTTTATCAGGCCGAGTAAATCACCTTGGGGAGCTCCGATGCTATTTATGAAAAAGAAGGATGGTTTTATGATATGCGTCAATTATCGGAAGTAAAACCAAGCTACAGTAAAAAGATAAGTATCCTTTACCAAGGATTGATGGCCTATTTGATCAATTGACAAGAGTTACTCATTTTCAAAGATTGATCATAGGTCGAGATATTTCCAGTTAAGAATCAAGGAGTCTGATATACACAAGACTGCCTTTAGAACAAGATATGGATACTTTGAGTTCATCATGGTGCCCTTTGGTTTGACCAATACCCCAGTAGCAATCATGGACTTGATGAACTAAGTGTTTAAATAGTATCTTGACTAGTTTGTGGTGGTAATCGTAGATGACATCATAATCTACTCCAAGTCAGAGGCTGAACACTTAGAACACTTGCAAATAGTGTTGGAGACCCTCAGAAGGCATCAATTATATGCCAAGTTTAGCAAGTGTAAGTTCTGAATGAAGATGGTCAAATTTTTGGTTACGTAATATCGGCAAAAGGCATCTCAGTAGACTCGGAGAAGGTGCAAGCGATTATGGATTGGAAGTAACCTAAGACAATTACAGAGATTAGGAGCTTCTTAGGCCTGGTTGGATAGTACAACAGGTTCATCCAAGATTTCTCCAAACTAGCAAAACTTATGACCAAACTGACCAGGAAGGGAATTAAGTTTGATTGGAATGAGAAGTTTGAACAATCATTCCAATAACTGAAGAATAGATTGACTACGACCCCTATCCTAGTCAGTTCAACCCATGGTGTTACCTATACCTTCTATACTAATGCCACGCTGAGTGGACTTGGAGCAATATTCAGGAAAGATGAGTTGTCACTTATGCCTCATGACAGCTGAAGGTCCATGAGAAGAATTACCCTAATCACGACCTTGAAGATTTGGAGACACTACCTTTAGGGTAAAAATTTTGATCTATATTCAGATCATTAGAACTTGAAGTACATCTACACCCAGAAAGAGTTGAACCTCAGACATCGTAAGTGGATGGAGTTCCTCAAGGACTATGATTTCCAATTACATTACCATCTGGGGAAGGCCAATGTGGTGGCTGATGCTTTGAGTAGAAAGTTCAACCATCAGGAGGAAGAAAAGGGCCAGATGTGCTAGTTGATCGAAGACTTTAGGCAGGGGATAACCTTGAATGATAAGCAAGCCTACCTTTACAGCATGTCTTCCCAACCAGATCTACTACATCAGATCAGGAAGGAGTACAGGTAAGACAAGTGGCTTGTGAGTTTGATAGAAGGAGTTGAACAGGGTAAGCATTTTGACTTTAGGTTAGATGTTGAGGCTCGGGTAGAGGATCTGTGTACCTCAAAATAGATATAGTAAGCAGACCATACTGGATGAGGCTCATCAGACCAAGTATGCAATGCATCCAAGTGGAGATAAGATGTACAAGAACCTCAAGAAGACTTACTAGTAGAGAGAAATGAAGAGGGACGTGGCTAAGCATGTTGCTAAGTGCTTAACCTATCAATAAGTGAAAACAGAACATTGAAAACCCTCTGGAATGTTACAACCACTCCCTATCCCTGAATGGAAGTGGGATAACATTGCCATAAACTTCGTCAGTGGTTTGCCCAGGAATCTGAAAGGAGAAGATATCATTTGAGTGATTGTGGATCGTCTCACCAAAGTGGCACACTTCTTGCCGATTGGATCCACAGGCCAAGTCAGTAAGTTGGGAGAAATTTATGTGAAAGGAATCGTTAGGTTTCATGGTGTGCCCAATACTATTGTGTCTTATAGAGACTCTCGCTTCACTTCACAGTTCTGGCAGAAGCTATAGAAGGAGATGGGTACTGAGATCACCATGAGTACAATGTTTCACCCTTAGACAGATGGTCAATGTGAGAGAGTTATCCAAATTTGAGACGATATGTTGAGGTCTTGTGTTTTAGACTTCAAGGAGAATTGGAACAGGTCCTTACACTTGTCATAATTTGCCTATAACAATAGTTATCATGTGAGTATTAAGATGGCTCCATTCGAGGCTCTTTATGGAAAACCTTGCAGATCACCTACTTGTTGGGTTGAACTTGAGGATCATGTATTAACTAGACCAAATTTGGTGGAAGAAATGAATTACCAAATCAAGTTAATAAAGAAGAGGTTGACTTTAGCATAGAGTCGTCAGAAGAGCTATGCTGACAAGAGGAGAAAACTACTAGAGTTCCAAGTTGGGGACAAGGTATTTTTGAGAATTAGTCCTCAGAAGGGCATCAAGAAGTTTGGATTCAAAGAGAAGTTATCTCCAAGGTTTATGGGACCCTTTGAATTACTTAGAAGAATCAGGGAATGAGTTAGACCTACCAAACTGAACGACTTCAGCTCATAACGTATTCCATGTGTCCATGTTGAAAAAATACGAACCTGACCCCTCTCACATCATCTATTGGGAGGAAGTGAATATTCAAAATGATGCTACTTACGAGGAAACGACAGTCAGAATCCTTGAACATAAAGTACAGAGTCTACAAACGAAGGATATCCCGTTAGTAAAGGTACAGTGAACATCATGGGGTGGAAGAAGCTACCTGGAAGCAAAGTATCCACACCTATTCACTAGAAATTCTTAGTTATATACAAATTTTTAAGACGAAATTTTTCTAAGGAGGGTAGGTTGTAATACCCTGGATTCTCTATACGCAATTAAATGAAATTTATCATTAATTTAGTGAAATTGGGTGCAAAATGAAACCGAGTTCATTTCAGGGTTAATTTTGGCAAGTTCCAAAACTCTCATTTAGTGACCCATACGGACCTAAAACAATCTGAAACAAAGTAAGGTGACATAAACTAACTAATTGGACAATATATCCAAAAATTAGAACAATTGGTCAAGGTTAGGGTTTTCATTTGCTTAATGCCCTTCTAGAGGTCCAAATTTGGAAAGAATTGGCATTTAGGGTGATTAGAGGAATTGAAATGACCTAAAATGAAACAGAATGACATGAACTAACAAAGTGAATGACATATCCAAAAATTAGGACAATTGGCCAAGATTTAGATTTTCATTTGCCTAATGACCTCAATGGATTTTAAATAAGGAAAGTTTTTGAGAAAAAATTACCTTGGGCAAAACTATACCTTAAAACTTGCATTAGGTTCATGTGATTCCAAAACTATAGGTTATAAATCATAATTCCTTGTAAATAAGGAGATAGTAATTTTTATTTGATTTTTGTGAACCCATGAAGTCATGGCCACCCCAATCATGTGCAAATCACATGGGTGGAACACCATGATCGTGTGCACCCTCACCCTAACCAAAGCTCCATGGGATGTGTTCCTTATTTGAATCCATACAAAATGATCCAGTGTATCATGCAAATGATTCAACACACCACATCTATGAGAAGTTTCCCCATGGTTAGAAACCAAGACAAGTGATCCCATGTACCAAGATAAATGATCAAGTGTACCCATGCACCCTAAAAATGTCTACACCATGTGTGTGCGCTCCACATGTGCCAAATTCCAAATTAAGAGAGTTTCCTATGATTTCTAAAACCTTGATCTTGTGTCCCTCAAATCTGATCATGTACTCACCAGCCACCTTTGCTCAAGGATACAATTCCCTAATAAAAAATGCCAAACTTAGAAGTGTTTCTTTGCATGTTTGTGTGATGACCAAGCAAGAAACAAGCAAAGGAAAGTTGCTAAGTACCCAAATCTGATTCTATATGGATGTCCCAACTGAATTAGAACATAATCTAAACCCATTTTGTGTTCACACTTGGTTAGGAAATAAAATTGTTCTCATATCTTTGGAATAAGAATCCTAGTGGGCCCACTTGCCCAAACCATGCATAAATGTCCTAGATATGTATGGCAAGGTTCTCTTGTGATCTTGCTCAAAAAGTTAAAAAACCCCCCCTTTGCTCACATCTAGAAAAACCCCCCTTTTGTTCACATTCATCTCATCCCAAAGCAAAGACTTGACACTTCCCTCTTTGCTTGTTATTGCCATCTTCTTGGCACCTCTTTTTACTTCTCTTTTCTCTCTTGTGTGAGAAGTTCTGATTTTAGTATTTTGGAGAGTTGTTCACGTAATTTTTGTTGGTGGTTAAAAGTTCTTGAAGTTCTAAAATTGGTAGATAAGGAGGAACCTTTGTCGAATTCAACAAGAAACTCGAATTAAGGTGGAGGGGATTTCTAGAACACCATCTTCTTATTTTGAATTCCTAGCATGTTCACGCATGTGTAGTTTTAGATTTTGGCATGTTTAATATTAGTTTTTCGGCATGTTTAATCATGTTTCAATTTCAATTTCACATGTTTTTATGTTTTAATCACTCATGAGAGCATGTCATGCTTAGAATCCATGTTTAGGAATTTTTTTTAAAGTTTATAGCATGTCATATGATGTTTTCATGCTTTCTTGGTTGTTTCAAATTCTGAAATTTATATTCTGAATTTCTTTTATGATTATGCGATTTTAAACATAAGAAAGCGAAGTTAAGAACCACTCACTGTCATGGTGACTCGTATAGGTGCTATGAGTGTTCTTAACACATACTTGGAGTGTGTGGTTGCAAAGTACAACTAAGGGATACTTAGCATGTGGCATCCAATGAAAAATAACAAAGAAATATCTTTCCACCCTAAAGAGGGGTATCTAAATTAAGGACATCAAGAGAGTAAAACCCCTTTCAGTCATAACGTCAACTTGAACCAATTTGATGTATGAATCACTTAATGTTTGAAAGTGTATGAATTTGGATATGTTAGAGATTTTGAAATAATAAGATAGTTGTTTGGTGGATGATCCACTGGGCTACGTGCTCATGCCTTTCTTTTTAACATTTTCAGGAAACTGAACATGATGGCAATGGCAATTTGATAATAGCTATATTTAGAAAGCTTATATTTTCTTTTATTCAATGTAAGGGCATGTTGCCAAGTTTTGTTTTATTAGACTTCCGTTGAATTTTTATTTTTAATTAAAGAGTATGTACTCAAGTTTATGACTTAATTTAAGAATGTAAGTTTCTTTATTTATTTGAATAAATACAGATTTTGAACTATTCCTTTTTCTACGTGTATTGCACTTATTGAATTGAATATTAAGCACAATGAAAAGTGTATTCATAAGGGATTTCAATAAGTGTTAGAACAAAGGAATTAAGATGCAAGTTGTGTACTTGTAAATGTAATATAGGACTCAACCCGCCTTGTGATTGAGCTTAAACCTATTTCTGGGGGGTTGGGGTGTTAAACCAACTATTTGAGGTCAACGACAATGGTGCTATTGTAGGTTGTTGAGGGCGTTTGTGTTGTTGCAGGTCACGACTATCGCAACTACATGCTACTCATTGGTGCTGCCACCTACTGCTCGCCAGGCCTGCTCACCCGATTTGTTCTTGCTTGCCAATGCTACCTTCTCTACTACTACCTATTGCTCAATGGTCTATTCTCGTATACTAGCCCCTCGAGTTAGAGAGTGGTGTTATTTTGAGAATCAAAGAGTACAACAGGAAGTGAATCAAAACACAGAGTCACGGGACATGGGCGTGGAAGGCCAAACAAAAATACTAATTTGTTTGTTTGCGTGAATCTACATTTTTATGGTAGATATTTAGAAAGTATCTAGTAATCTCCTTCCAGGACCTCTTACAAGTTGCAGTAGCAGCAGTGTCCACAACATGCGTAAACAAGAGTATATTATTTGTTTTATTCCATGTAGCCTGAATTGCACATGAGCCACCAACATTAAGGTAATGAAACTACAACTTTAAGAAATCACTTCCCTCGTAGAACACAACCCAGTTAGATGTTCAACTCTCCAGGCTTTAATTAAACAAATTAACTCCTTTAAGGCTAGAAGGCTCAAGCTTACTAATAATAACAAACCAGAATTTCAACAAAAAAAAATGATGCAGCCAACCTTAATACATATCTTTCCTTTTGTGGCTTCCAGTGTTGAGAGTAGCATAATCCTAATCCATGTGTGCTTCAGTACTAGAAACCTTAAGGCTTGGAGGCATCATTTCCATTATGATTGTATAAATAATAAATTTTTGCTCGCTGGTGTACTCTTGCTTTCCAGCGAGGAGTAGTGTTGTTTAGAGAATGTTATATCAACTTTGTATACCATATACCAATGTTGTTATAGTACTGCATACCAATATTTTTTAAGTATTGTATACCAAATGCATACAACATAGGAATGTTATACCAATGTATCCCAACTGTTATATCAATATTCCAACTTTATTAAAAGTATGTTATATCAATGTTATACCAACTGTATACCAACTTTTAGTTTGCTAATAGTTGTTAATCAATAATTTTTATAGCACTATATACTAACGTATACTAACTTTATAATGTTATACCATTGTTTACAAGCTAAATGTTATACCAATGTATACTGACAGTATACCAAAGTTATACTATTATTTTAAGCTAAATATTATACCAATATTATATCGACTGTATATCAACATTATACCATTATTTATAAGCTAAATATTATACTAATGTTTTACAAACAATATACCAATATTTGTTAATTAATGATTTTTGATATTTTTGATATTAAGTTTCTGATATATGTATAAAAATAAAAATATTGGTATTTATTTAATTATTTCTATTTTTCTATACATAAATGTGATTTTCCCTAATTTTAATTATGTAATTTTTAGGCCTAGTGCTTATTGCCTATTGTTTTTTTTGGCCCATTGATTTTTATTAATTAATGTTGATTAATTTTTAACATTTTATGTGTTGAGATTTTTCAAACTTTATTAATAAAAAATATTAGACTTATTTTATGTGTCAATTTACTAGAATTTATTAATTAATTTGTATACCTATATTCATTACTTATTGTATGTGTATATACATCACTTTATCATATTTTTTTAGTTTAGAATTTAAATAATTTATGATATTTTTCAAAATACTTTCCAAAACATTTAGTTACCCTTTATTTTATAAAAATTAACCACATGTCACTTTGATGAGTGTGTATGTGTCGAATTTAAGGTAAAATGATCATTTACCCTTGGGTGACAAAATCACTATTTTACCATTAGTGATCAAAATATTCATTTGTAAGTAAAATTATTTTTTGTTCATTGCTATAAACTTTACGAGTCACTTCTCATGTGTAATGACCATTTTAAACCTTAATAATAAAATAATCCTTTCGCCCCTCAATTTAATTTTCCATTAAAATTTGTAAAAATTTCCTAAAAACCCTATTTGAGCTTTTTGAGGCTTTATTTACATTAAAATGACTTATTGTCCTCAGGGTGGTAAAATTACTACTTTATCCTCAGGGTTAAATTCTAAATTACTACTTTATCCTTAGGGTTAAATTCTACTTTTAGGGTCCAAATATCTTTTCTTCAACTTTTCTATGCCCCAAAAATTTTAAATGCTATTTTCTAATCATTTATTTTATGTTTATACTTTATTTCATGTAGTTTTGTAATTTAGAGAATTTATTATTTAATAATTCAAAATTAATTTTATTTATTTATTTTATTCAAAAATTTTGAAAAATTATAAGGTATGACATAATGAATTGTAGAGCTAACTTGCTTTTTACACTAAACCTCTTTATGCTCGTCTTATGACTAACTCTAAGAAATATGTCGCTTTCCTAGAACTTCAGGGGTTGATGTTTTTGATTAGTGTAGCTCTTATGTCTGTCCTAGGTTTGTTTCAAGTGTCTTTGGATTAGTTGGACCTTATCATTCATTTCATGCTTCATGTCAAGTCCCACCAAAACTTGCTCCTCAAGGTTGGCTCAACACACTAGTGATATGCTTTTTTACTTGTACAATGTTTCATATGGGGCCATTTGTATGGTAGCATAACAATTGTTACTGTACGCAAACCTAGCTAGATGCAACCCTTAAAATATAAGGCACAAACCCTAAGCATATCCTCCAAAACCTAAATGATTCTCTTGAATTGTTCATTTGTCTGTAGGTGGAATGCGGTGTTTATAGTGAATTTGGTGCCCCACTCCTTCCGTAAGCTCTAGAATTGTGAGGTGAAATGACAGTTGCGTTCTGACATATTAGTCTATGATATACCATGTGGCTTCGTTATATTTTTTGACATACAATTCTTCGAACCTGCCGACTTGATATGTGGATCTCATAGGCAAGGAATGTCTTGTCATAGTCAGCCAATCAATTATCACTTTGATGATTTCTTTTCCTTTTGATTTTTCAACAAACCCATAATGAAATCTATGACAATGTTGTCCCATTTGGACTTAATGGTTTGAAGAGATTGTACTAGTTTTGAATGTCAATGATGCATGACTTTGACCTGTTGGCAGTGAGACATCTAGACACGTTTTGAGCAATGTCTTTCTTTATGGCTTTCCACTAATACGATCTCCTAAGTTTTTGAAGCATTTTGTCTCCTCTTGAGTGCAAGACATATCTCGAGTAATGTCCTTTATCGAGTATGATATACTTATGGGTCTATTCAAAAACACACATATCCAACATCTTAGTTTCATTAATGCTATCCCATCAATCAATAAATCGAAACGTTGGCCTTGTTGTACCTATTTCTTAATTTCCTCGATGCATCTGTCCTAGTTTTAAGCCTTTACTAGTTTTCATGACATATTAGACTCACATGTGATGGTGTAGGAATTCTTGCTCCTTTGTGGCACATACTCCCAAGTTATATCCTCTATGATATGATGCATCTATGTTTTGTCTCTATCTTCTAAGTAAGTCTTTTGACTCAATGCATTGATGATTACATTCGCCTTCCTAAGATGGTACAATAGTTGAAAGTCATAATCTTTAAGGAACTCCATCCATTGTCTTTGCCTATAAGATTCAAGTCCTTCTAAGAATTGATGTACTTGAGGCTTTTGTAATAAGTGTATAGCTCAAACCTTTCTCCATATATATGGTGTCTTTATATCTTTAGAGCGAAGACTACAAGTATAAGCATGAGGTCATGAATGGGATAGTTCTTCTCGTCAAGTTTCAATTGTTTGGAAACATACACTACTACGTTTTCCTCTTGACAAGTGTAACACCTATCCATTCCCTGAAGCATTTGTGTAAAGGACGTATCCAAGTCTACATGTACGAGTAGTTAGGATAAGTGTGGATGTCAATCTCTTCTTGAGCTCCTAGAAAGATTTTTCACATTGGTCATTTCTTTTGAACTTGATACATTTTTGGATCAAACCTAACATTGGCTCTCTTAGTTATGAGAAGTCTTAGATGAATCTTCTGTAGTTTCCTATTAGTCAAAGGAAGCTTCGACTTTTTGTAACTATATGAGGTTGCTTCCATTCAATCATAGCTTCAATCTTAATTGGATCAATGATTATTCACTAATGCAAGATCACGTGGCTAAAATCCTTTACCATTCTTATCTAAAACTCACACTTGTTGAACTTAGTTGTAATACCTCAAAATTTTTTTAAAAAAATGTAATTAAATAAGTAAGTTAAAGTAAATTATAATATTTAAATAAATAAGTTCCATAAATTACAAAACCTTAAAAACTAAATGAAATAATTTTAATAAAATACCTAAAAAAATAGAATTAAAAGCCATAGGACACAAAAAATTGAACACAGGATACCTAAATCCAAAAAGTAAAATTTTACATACAAGGATAAAACGATACTTTTATCACTTCAAAGACAAAAAGGGTCATTTTTCTACGAATTAAAACTTAAAAACACTTGAAGTAACATTTTATGAGAAATCTTACACATCTTCATTGAATATCAACCTACGGGCAAAATGAAATTTTATCACTGAGGGATGAATTAGTTATTTCATATGAGAAGTGACTTATAACAATTCACAATAGTGTGCAAAGAGTGTTTTTATGCACCAATGATTATTTTGACCAATCGGGTGTAAAATGACAATTTTCCCACTCGATAGTAAAATAATTATTTTACTTGAAACTTGATACATGCATATTCACAGGAGTGAGATTTGGCTAACTTTTCATAAAATATATCATGATTAAAATATGGAGTGACATGCTCTAAAACATAATTGTCATATATTATGTAAATTTATTAAATAAAAATTTGATAAAATATTATATAAGTACATGTAAAATGTAGTATACATGTATGTTGTATATATATGAAAATTTTGTAATAAATTATAGTTAATTGACACACAAAATAAGATTAATTTTTCACTAGTAGAAGGATGACAAGGGACATAAAAATAATAAATTTATCAAAATTAATCAATGGTAAAGATTAAGTAAAGGTTGTAGAATTGTGGGCTCAAGGTTTGTGTGGAAAGTAACATGTTGTCATCTTGTGGGCCCAAATTTTCATTCAATCATACAATTTCACGCTAGCATAGAAAAATTTCCAAGCTTCTATCCACGCCTCCAAGTTTGAGCATCCCATGCCACTCTTGCTCTGTGACACAGGCTTTCACCCAAAGATCTCACTACGCTCAAAATTTTTTTCAAATGTTTCGATGACTAAGGCCTCACAAGCCCCACTATACTCAATCGTCCCATACTAGCTAAGCATAAGGAAAGAAGTTCTTCCACAGTCGTCGATCAATCACCAAACATAGTTCGTCAATCTCTAAGTCGAGGATTCCTCTATATCCCCAAATTTCTATGTGTCCCATATGACACAGAAAGTAGAGATACAGGATCCTCTAGATCTCGTGTCCTGACCAAACAAGTGTTTCACTTTCACACTTTTTTTAGTCTCTGACCTATGTCTTAGAAGATTAATTTATGATCCACTGTGTCATCCTTGGCAACACCCAAGTCTCTACCTATGGTCCTTTGCTTAGACTTAGGGTTTCAATTCCTACTTAAAAGGTTCCTCAGTCGAACCAACAACCCACATCAATTTTGATACCACTGTTGTATCCAATAAACATTTTGCCCTATATTATAATATTCTGTCTCTTTTTTTTTATTTGATAAAAAATTAATTTCAAGTGTGTTCTTCAACTATGATTGTGTGTATGAGCTAGTGGGATAACCTCTAGTTGGAAGGTGTTTTTTTTTTTCTCTCTCTCTCTCTCTATATATATATATAGAAAAAAAGGCAGATTAACATTTTTGAGAATTTGCAATTTTTACAAATCAAGTGCAAAAAATAAGGACAAAATAAATAATTTGAGCAATTCTCGAATTCAGAACGTGCGCCACAATGAGAGAAAAAAATAGAAAATAAAAAAATAAAACAAAACAAAAAATGGAAAAAAATTTGCAAAAACCCTAAAATGTATTGTTCTTTGGGGAGCCGCCAAAACCCAACAAAAATGAAAATTTTTCTATTCAAAAACATACAAAAATTACAAACCTTGCCCCTAGAAGCCTCTATATAAACCCTCTCCCCCTTTCATTCTTCTTCATCATAGCAAGAATTGATAAGACCCCTCTTTCTCTCTCTGCCTCTCTCTTGGCATCTTTTGTTTTTTCTTCAGCTGTTCTAAACAACTAGTGGAGTAGTAGTAACAGAGTGTTGCACAAATCTAGTGCAAGTAAGGGAAAAGATCTGAGAAGATCTCAGAAAAGTTTAGAAGGAAACGCTTTTGAGGTGAAAATGATTCCCACTTTTTACTTTGTTATTTTGATTCAAATAAAACTTGCTTGGGTGTTTTGCTTTGATCTTATATACAATATGCATGTTTAGGTTTATAATGATGTATGATCTATAATGTAATGTTACCATGCTTGTATGTTTAAATCTCGTTGAAATATTTAAATGTTATGTTTTACATTTAATAAAAGATTAATAAAGATAATAACCATATACTGGCACGAGGGCAAATTTTCATCGTGAGTATTCCAATCAAGAGTTGCGAGGAAATATAGGGTTCGAAGTTGATCCTACCTCAACTATGATGGATTTGAGTTCAGTAGTGGAGCTCTTTCCCTAGGGTTGAAATACTAGAGGGTATCCTTTCAATTTATAATGTCAACTAAAATAATCCATTGTTTGAATCATTTAACTTCTGAAAAGTGGATGTTATGCATGTTTTATTTTGTCGAAATAATAATTTAAATATTTGGGATGATCCACTAGGTTTTTTAGCTCATCCCATTTTTTTCAACATTTCAGGAAATTAAATTAACAAGGCTACTTTGGCAGAAACTTAGGTTATTCATTTAATTTCACTGTAGGGCATGTTGGCCCAAATTATTTTTATGGAATTCTGCTATAACAAAGGTTAAATAAATACCCTTGAATTTTTGAATCAATTAATAAATGAGAGATTTTATTTTTATTCATGGCATTATTACCTTTCATGAAATATAATGTACATAAACTAATGTGCACAGGAAGTCTTGGGTATTTGAGACTTAGAAAAAGAAAGAGGTTAACGTGATACGAGTCTGCCTCCTGGGCAGCCCAACATCCAAGAAAGGAAAGAAACGAGGGCAGAGCAGTAAATGAACCCTTAGAGCCATGTGGGCCCGAGTGTGGGAGGCGGGGTGCTGCAAAGGTGGTATCGGAGCCTAGGTGGTAGTTGCTGGGCTAGAACAAGATGGTTACTCTGATACCAAAGGTGGTATTAGAGCTCAATCAATGGATATATTGGGCAGAAAATTAGATTGGTCAGGTAAGACCATTTTGAAATTAATTTAGAGAACCCTACCTCCTGTTTTAGAAACTAAAATTGTTTGAAAAAAATTATTTTCAAAAACAGATATATGTTTTTTTCAACTGTGTTGTTTGGATATAAAGATTACAAGTTGAGCTGATAGTGGGTAAGCCTTATTCCAAGTAAAACTAAACATTGGAAGGGAGATGGGTTATCCCGTTCTAGAAAGTGCGGTGGCTAAGCAGACTTCGGTCTCACCACTCAATCTGGAGGTTGTCCCACCAACTCATACGAGTAATTGGAGTTGAAGACACACTTATTTTTTATGAAAGAAAGCTAGAAGGTAGTAATTAAGGGCTAGGAACTTACAATAGTTTAAAAGAGATGCCAAAGGTAGCATCATGAATAGATGAAGGTTGTCAGTTCGACAAAATAAATCTTTCAACCAAGATTTGAGACCCTAAGTCTAGGGAAGAGACCTTAGTTGGAGACTCGGGTGTTGCCGAGGGTAGCACAGTGGATCATGAATAAAACATTAGGATATAAGCAAGAGACTGAAAACATGTGGAAACAAAACACTTGTGTGGTCAAGACACGAGATTGGAAGGATCCTGTATCTTTAATTTCTATGTGGTATGGGATGCATAAGAATTAGAGGTATGGAGGAATCCTAGACCCAGAGAATGATGAACCATGTTTTGTGAATGATTAGTATCTTTGGACGAACTTGTTTCCCTATGCTTGGCTGGTATGGGAAAGTCAAATATAGTAGGGCTTGGGAAGCCTTAGAAATCGAGACATTTGCGAAGTTGATTGGGTGTAGTGAAAGCTTTCGGTGAAAGTCTATGTTGATAGGCAACGGTGGTATGGGTCACTCAAACCCGAAGGCATAGATGGAAGCCTAGAATTTTGCTATGCTAGAGTGATTGAATGATTAATGTGTTAGTCACATATTTCTGAATATGTATGCATGACACTAAATCATGTAACCAAGAACAAAAGAACTTAAAAGAATAAACTATTACACCACTAAACAATTTGAGAACCTAGAGACATGAATCTAGAGTCATGATAGCATGAATAAAATGAAAAACTTGAGGAAATAAATACTGAAAAGATTATTGACTTGTAGAGAATGGCTCCACCCAAGAGATACGCTACCAAAGCTACAACATATGACGAGACTGGCTCACAAGGGTAGGAATTACCAAATGGCTTGCTTGAGACCTAGATTGAGAACATGTTGACAGAGGTCACAAGAAAGGTCATGGAATAGATCATGAGGGCATTACCTCATATGATAACTTAGGTGGCACCACAGCCGCAGGTACAAGAATAGGTTCCAACACAATAACTAGTGCCAATGCCCGAGGCCCCAACTCATCAAGGGGTACAAGAAGATCTGGAAAACAATGAGCAAAGAAAAATGCTACTAGAGCTAAAGAAACTCCAACCATCACAATTCGATGGTATTGTGAAACAAGCTATTTGTACTAGGAGTTGGAGGAACACCTAGACGTGTTAAAAGTAACGGGTCCTAGTAGAGTGGTGCTAGCTAACCATTAGTTCAAGGGACCAGTTAGAAGTTGGTGACAAATGTTGAAGTTGACTCGAACACCAACGTCAAATGAATGAATTGGGAATAGTTCAAGGAAATATTCTATGAGAAGTTCTTCCCAAAAGCAACATTGAAAAAGATGCAAGAAGACTTCGTTAGGCTAAATCAGAAAGATATGATGATAGCTAAATACGAGGTCAAATTTACTAAGTTGGCCAAGTTTTCACCTAACTTGATTAGGAAGGAGAAGACGAAAGCCAACCACTTTACTCAAGGTCTGAAGATTGAGATTCGAAAGATAATAAGGACATTAGGCCTAAAGACATACAAAGACGTCGTAGAGAGGGTGTTAACCTTAGAATAAGAACTGAACTTTGAGTAGAAGTTAAAAAACAAGAATAAGAGAACAAGAAATGGCAAAACCATCAAGATTCTCATAAGAGGCAAAACACCCATCAACAAAATGGTGAAAGTAGGGCACCCCAGACCCAACAACAAGTCGAACCCAACAAAGAGGAACAAAAATAACATGCTAGACATCAAGGGTTGTGTTCTTACTGCAACCAGCTAGGGCATTTGGCAATGTTTTGTCCTGCCAACACCCTGGCTCCCCAACAACTGCAACACACTAGGGAGGAGGATAGAATGGACATCTTCAATAGCAACAGCCCCGACAAAAATGAAGGATAAAACTAGGCCAGAGTATTCGTTGTTGCAAACATCCCCAAAGATCAAGTCCCTTAGTAGAGACAATAGTAGTACATTAGATAAACAATTAGATTAAAATCTATTTTTGGAAGAAAAAGTCAATTGTAATGTTCCAACGTTTTGACAGAATTATTGGATGTAAAATTTAAGAGATTAAATAAAATAAGAGTTTTGAGAAATTGATAGTACATTTCCAAATGACTTTTGAATAGAATTCAAGATAGAAGTTCACCCTAGAACTGAACCATAGCTATTCCTTCCAATGAGAAACTAAATCAAGAAATGATAAATGATAAGTATCCCCTACCAAATACAAATGACCTATTCGATCAATCGAGAGAAGCCGCTCATTTCTCAAGGAATGACCTTAGATTAGGACACCACCAATTAGGTATCTAAGAGTCAAATATACCCAAAACAACCTTTAAGAATCATTATACACACTCCTAGACTAAGATACCCTAGCAGCATATAGGGATCTAATGAACCAAGTGGTTAGATGCCGTCTTGATTAGTTTGTAATAGGCAACTGAACCTACAAAACACTTATCTTAGAGGCACTTTGAAGAAACCTAGTTTTAGCTAAAAGAGATAACCTTAGCCATAAGTTTCCTAAAACGTGAGAAGCTGTCATGAACCCAAGATGATCAATGGAAGTCATTGCAGATTTCTCAAAAAAAAAATCAAAACAAGACCTTTTCGCTAGAAAGATGTAACTAAATAGAATAACACCAAAGGACTTAGTACAATTTCCAAGGACGAAATTCTTTTCAGGGGGTACAATGTAATACCTGACAATTTTGTACAAAATTCAATGAATAAAGCTGAAACAAAACAATTTGACTTTTATAACATTTTTGGAGTATAAAGTATGTACACTCCAAGGAATAAAATAAAGTAGGAAAATAAATTATTAATAAAATTTGGTATCCAAAAATGAATAATAGAAAGAAATAGAAATATATATATATATATATATATATATCTGTGTGTGTGTGTGTGTGTGTAAAATATATATATCAAATTCTTTCAAATTATTAGGTACAAAATTATTGTTTTTATTTAATATATAGATAGTTATGTGTATATATATGTACATAGAAAAAAGGCGGATTCGCATTTTTGTGAATTCGCGATTTTCACAAATCAAGCGCAAAAAAAATTAGCGAGATTCGCAAACTCAGTAATGCGTCGAGAATGAGAGGAAAACCATAGAAAATAGAAAAAAACAAACAAAACAAAAAATTGCAAAAAAAAAAATTGGAAAAAATCCTTGAAAAAGCCATAAAATGCATTATTCTTTGGGGAGCTGCCAAAATCCAATGAAAATGAAAATTTTTCGATCTGAAAACACCCAAAATTTAAGAACCTTGTCCCTAGAAGACTATATAAACCCTCTCTCCCTTTCATTCTTCTTCATCCCAACAAGAGTTGATAAGACCCCTTTTGCTATCTATGCCTCTCTCTTGGCATTTTTTTTTTCTTGAGCTATTATAAACGACTAGTGGAATAGTAGCAATAGAGTGTTGCACAAATCTAGTGCAATCAAGGGGAAAGATCTAAGAGGAGCTCAAAAAAGTTAAGAAAGAAATGCTTTTGAGGCGAAAATGATTTCCACTTTT
>JAJIYU010008624.1:0-17854 GCA_030144865.1 Tinospora cordifolia | reverse complement strand
GGCGACACTATGGATGTTCTTTTCATATGAGTTAGGTCATATGGTTTTCAGACCTAAGTACTTGAGGGTCGTGTACCACTGGTGGGTCACCATATGTAACGGGTTGATGCCGACACATGCCACTAACGGGTTGATGGCGAGTGGGCCCTATTTACTTAGTTAAGAGCATCAAGGGATTAAAGGCCCTTTGGTCTGAGATTTGACTTGAACAAATTGTTGTTTGAAATGCATAACGATTGCAAGTGTTTGAATTATGATTGTGTTATGAGTTTGAATATGAAAGGTGGTTCTCCAAAAAGGATCTACTGGGCTATGTGCTCACTCCTTCCTTTATTATTTTTTAGGAACATAAAACCCATAGAGAAGTTGAATATAGATAGTTTCTACCTTATTATTATATTTTTTAAAATTTTAAGGGCATGTTGTCCAAAGCTTTTGTGTTTTTCTACTGAAAAGTATTTTGAAATCTTCCGCTGTAATAATTAGTTCTTTTTGAAGAGTTTAGTACTTTCAATTTCTATTATGAATAAAATAGTTTGAATTTCTTTATCTCTTTTAATTTGCCTTGATATTAAAGTAAAAATTTTGTATTCTTGAATTTTTATACAAAGGCACGAGATTTTGAAAAGAAAAGAACAAGTGTGTGTCACTTGTAATGTAGCACCGGCCCGACCCGCCGTTTTGTTAAGTCCACTATCAAGAGAACAGTGGTCATGTACATTGCTTAAAGATACGGGGGTTCGGGTGTTACAATACTAGGCTTGATAATTGTTATTATATACAAACTTTGCTAGGCGGAGGTGCTTACTCTAATTGCCTTTGAAATGTAAGGAATAAGCTCCGAGCATCTCTTCTAAGATTTAATGACTTTCTCAAACTATTTCTTTTATTTTAGGGTGGAAAGTTGTACTCATAGTGAGTTTGGTACCCAACTCCTTCTCCAGGATCCCCCATAACTGTGAAGTGAATATGGCTTCATGGTTTGATATAATTGCCTTGGGCATGCCATGTAGTCTCACTATCTCCCTAATGTGCAACTCTTCAAACTGCTTACTAGGATGGACAAGAAATGTGTTATCTTAGTTAGTCAATCCACTATCATATAAATGGTGTCCTCTTCTTGCTAGTTCTACAATAATTCTATTATGAAATCCATGGCTATGTCATAACATTCCCACTGTGAAGAAGGGAGAAGCTATAATAGTCTTGAAGGTTGGTAATGCTTGACCTTGACCTGCTAACAAGTGTGGGATCTAGACACAAAGTTTGCAACATTTTTTTTTATCTTTCTACTAATAGGATTTCTTAAGGTTCTGATACATTTTGTCTTCTCTTGAGTGTAAGGCATACTTGGAGTGGTGTGCCTCATCGAGTATGGCCGGCTTAATTGGGTCTGACCTCAATACACATATTCGATTATTGAGCCTTAGTAATCTTGCCTCATCAACTTGGAAATCTAGATGTTGGCCCTGTTGCCTTCTTGTTTTGATCTCCTCAATCAATCTATCATTGTTGTAAGCCTCTAATATTTATTGTGCCAAGTTGGACTCACATATGATGGTGGATAGGAATATCTATTCATCATTAACACATGCTCCTAGAATATACACCTTTATGAGATGATACATCTGGTGCATGGTCTCTATCCTTCGAGTAGGCCCTTTGACTCAGTGTGCCAATGATTACATTAACCTTCCTCAAATGATACCAGAGTTGGAAGTCATAATCCTTGATAAATTTCACCTACCGCCCCTATTTAAAGTTTATATCTTTTTGAGTGTGAATGTACTTGAGACCCTTACAATCAGTGAATAGCTCAAATTTCTCCCCATACAAATAGTGCTGCCATATCTTCAAAGTAAAGACCACAGTTGAGCTTTAGATCATTGGTAAGGTAGTTCTTCTTATTAGGTTTTAGTTGTTTTGAAGCATAGACTATTACTTTTCAATCTTGTATAAGTACAACACACAATCCATTCCTCAAATCCATGTTCGCACGAAGGAGTAGTTAGGATCGGTGTAGAAGTCATCCTTCTCTTGAGATCTTAGAATGCTATCCACACTTGTCATTCCACTTAAATTCAATGTCCTTCTAAGTCACCCTTGTCATTGACTTAGCCGAATTGGAGAAATCATGAATGAATCTCTAGTTATATTCTACTAAACCAAAGGAAACTCTTAATCTGTATGAGAGTGTGAGGTGACTTCCACTCGGCTTTTTCCTCAATTTTTGTTGGAGAAACAACTATTCCCTACTCCTAGATCACGAAGCCTAAAAGCTTCAACATCCACATCTAGAACTAGCACTTGTTGGATTTAGTGTACAACTTATGTCTCCTCAAAATCTCAGGTAAAGTAGTTAAGTGAGCATCATGCTCCTCCAAACTGCTTAAATAAACCAATATATCACCTACCAACACAAATATGAATATGTTAAGGTAGAGCTTGAAGACTTTGTTTATCAAATCCATGAACGCAATTGGGGCAATAGTGAGATTGAATGTCATTATCATAAACTCATACATCTGTATCTTGTATTGAAGGATGTCTTAAACATATCAACCTCTTATATCTTCAACTGATGGTAGCCAAATCTCAAATTTATCTTAGATAAGTATGTGAATCCCCTCATCTAGTCAAACAAGTCATTGATCTTGGGAAAAGGGTACTTGTTCTTTATGGTGGCATGGTTCAACTTCCTATAGTCTACATAGAGAAACATGAAGTCATCTTTTTTTCTTGATAAATAAAATTGGAGCTCCCTAAGGTAATTCATTTGGCCTAATGAAACCTTTCTCTAACAGTTGATCCAACTAAGCCTTTAACTCAACTAACTTAGCTAAGACCATCTTAAACTAGTTCAATCTTGAATTCAACTTCTCTGAATTGAAGCAAGCCTAATAAGTCATCACAGAATATATCAAGAAAGTCTCTCACCACTAAGAAGGAGTTCATGGGCTAAAATTAGTAGAAATATCCTCTTGAAGCAAAGTCTTTAGGTGGTGGCATCCCTTCTTGAGTTTTAAGGTGTAGACCCTCATAGTATTTCTTTATTTATTTGATTATGCTAGAAAACTCCTTTGGTACTTCTGGGGTGTTATCGATCCATCCTCCATCATGTTTGAGAATCTTGCATGCATTATCTCAAAATGCATCTTGAAATCTTTTAGGTTGATGTGGACGTGCCCAAACTTTCCCTTCGGATATGGTGGCCTCCAATGGCCTGTCTTGTTCGAGCAATCTATACATTTTGTTTGTTAGTTCATAAGTTTCTTCTTTCGAAAAACAATTTCCATATTAGGGCCACTCTAGGTTTCAAATTCCTAGGTTATTGATTTGATTGGATAATTTTGGAGATGGCGTTCAAGTTTTCCATAATTTCATCGTGCATATTCTCATGTGGTATCACCAAATGTGTGAATATGCATACACAGTTTACATTCTCTTGGTCTGCATTGGTGCAAGATTTTAGGGTTCATCATATATATATATATGTGTGTGTGTGTGTGTGTGTGCACACACACACACACATATATTTATATACTTTAGTATGCAATAGAATCAAACAAGCAAGCAATCACTCTACACGCTAGCATTATGCAAACCTAAGCTTTTGCTCTTTGAAGTTGCCTGTTGGTTGAAGTATCTATAGAAGACTACTCTTGAATCCAATCAATTAATTAATTGTCCTTATGACTAATGCCTCCAAAGATTCCACACATTCGAAAATTTCATACCAACCAAATGCATGGTCACAAGTTCTTTCAAAGTCATTAGTTATTCGTTATCTATAGTCCATCATTCATCGAGAACACGCTTCTTTCACACTCATAAATCTCTACGAGTTCCATATTCAATAGAAACTAGGAATGTAGACTCTTCTCGATCCTAGATTCCGACCAATCAAGGCTCAAACAATTTTAGTCTCTAACCTCGCCCTAGCAGTTAATGTTTTGATCCACTAACTTGTATTCCCATTCCTTTTTTGTCTAAGGTATAATCCTATATGTTGCAAAAGTTCAATGCTACTCGAGTATAACATTCACCTTAGTGCACTTGATGCTTGGAACTTGATACAACTACTGTATCAAAGCTCCAAAGTTTAGCTCTTTCTAGTGGATCTAAAGCCTATGCTTTGATACCACTGCTATATCAAAGCAGATGCTTTGCCTGTTATATCTAATAACTGAGCTTTGGGGCCACCACTATTACAATCCAACCACCTCCCTTTTCCAACCTTTTCAAAATTTGATTATATTATCTCAAAACCTTAAATAATTGTATTTTCTCACGACCATTTTTCTTTTGTAGCAAAAATATGTGGAAACTTTGCTTATCTTTGAAAACATCTTGTCATAAGTTAAAAAAAAATATATTTTCCAATGAAAGCATTTTAGGCAATGTCCTAAGGAGGATGCTCTTTTTTTGTGCTTTGTTATATTTTTTAAGGCATATAGATACAATCTTGAAATCAAACAAGCTAAAAGAAAACACATTTCATATAAAGGAAAGTCTAAATAGAATTTTGAAATTATTAATAATAGAAACTGCCCAAATATAGTGTAATTCATACAAAATTCCAAATTAGCTCAATCCAACTAGAGCATACAAAGCATATCACGAATCAAAGTCAACCCTATCCACTATAACATTCATTAAAAGGTTTCCAAATTTAAGAAAACATCAAACTCGCTCCACATGGGGTACAATGACTCATAAAATAGAAGAAGAAATCATATAAGATGGATTAGCTCCTAATAGCCTAGTTAAAGGGTACTTGCATTCTAAAATAAGAGGGAATCAACTCTAAGAGCCTAGTGAGTTGTAATACTCGAAATTCTTTGTATTCAATTAAATGAAATTTATTATTTATTTAGTAAAATTTGGGTGCAAAATGAAATTGGGCTCATTTTAGGGCTAAATTTGATAGGTTCCAAAACTCTTATTTAGTGACCCGTAGGGACACCAAACAATTTGAAACAAAGTAAGATGACATAAACCAACTAATTGGACAATACATCTAAAAATTAGAACAATTGGTCAATGTCAGGGTTTTCATTTGCCAAACACCCTTCAGGGGGTCCAAATTAAGAAAGAATTGTCATTAAGGGTACTAAGGGGATTGAAATGACCCAAAACAAAACGAAATGACACAAACTAACAAAATGAATGACATATCCAAAAATCAGAACAATTGGCCAAAATTTAGATTTTCATTTGCCTAGTGACCTTAGTAGGTCTTAAATAAGGAAAGTTTTTGAAGGGAAATCACCTAGGGCCAAACCATATCTTAAAATGTGCATTAGGTTTATGTGATTCCAAAACTATAGGTTATAAATCATAATTCCTTCTAAATAAGGAGATATTAATTTTTTATTTGATTTTTGTGAACCCATGAAGTCATGGCCACCCTAAGCATGTGCAAGTCACACAGGTGGAACATCATGATCATGTGTACCCTCACCCTACCTTAAGCTCCATGGGACGTTTCTTTTATTTGAGTTCATGTAGAATGATCCTATGTGCCATGAAAATGATCAGATATGCCACCCCTATGAGATGTCCCACTTAATATTAAGAAACCATGAATGAATGATTCCATGTACACCATGATGTGATCATATACACCATGCTCTACACACCAAGAACATCCCAAATAATCCAAATTAGAAGTTTCTAATTTAAGAATAGAAGTTGTTGAAAAATGTTTCTAAACACCCAAGGAATAAGATTAGAAGTTTCTAATCCAAGAATAGCAGTTACTGAAAATTGTTTCTAAGCACCTTAGGAACAAGGTTAGAAGTTTCGAATTCAAAATAGAAGATTGTCAAATCTTGTTGATTTGGTGGCATAAGAAAATGAATCCATTACCAAAACATATTGGAAAGTTGCCTTGCTCACAATATCACACCTAGATTAACTTCCAATCAAAGACTAGTAAGTATTCAAAATTTTTTTTGTGTTCACACATAAATAGGAAATCAAATAAAGTTTATATCTTATGTTCACACTAGGAATTGGAAACCAAATCAACCCACATTCTAAATCCTGTGCACACTCAATCTATGCATTCCAAAACGTCCCCATAGAGAAATGGAAAGGTTTCATAGTGTGAGCATGCCCAAACCGTCCTCTAGTGCTCATGAAACTCTATATAAACCCCTTTATACTCTCATTCTTCTCATCACAAAGTAAAAAAGTTGACACTTCCCTCTTTGCTTGTTCTTGCCCTCTTCTTGATACTTCTTCTCACTCTCTTTTCTTTCTTGTGTGAGAAGTTCCTAAATCAGTATTTTAGAGAGTTGTTAAAGTAGTTTTGTTGGTGATTATAAGTTCTTGAAGTTTTGAAAGTGGTAGATAAGGGGAACCTTTGCCGAATTTATCAAGAAACTCAGATTAAGGTGGATGAGATTTCTTAAACCTGTACTTTGCTATTTTAAATTTCTAGCATGTTCATGCTTATTTAAATTCTAATTTTCAGCATGTATTATTTTAGTTTTAGCATGTTTAATCATATTTTAATTTTAGTTTAGCATGTTTTTATGTTTTAATCACTTGTGAGAGCATGTCATGCTTAGAATCCATGTTTAGGATTTAATTCAATGTTTCAAGATGCTATGTGATGCTTTTATGCTTTCTTGGTTATTTAAAATTTAGAAATGTATATTCTGAATTTCTTTCATGATTATATGATCTTAAACATAAGCAAGTGAAGATAAGAACCACATACCGTCATAGTAGTCTAAGTGATGATATGGGTGTTCTTTGCATATACTTAGTGTATATGAGTAGCATTTCTAAGTGTGGATGTGTTTTAAAATACATGGAATGTGGATTTGTGATCCTTATTTCCAATGGAATGTGACAAGATGAATTGTTATTCTATCCTAGAATAGGAGTATTTTAATGAAGAACATTAAGGGTTTAAAACCCCTTTTAGTGAAATATACAACCCTAACAAGATATTGTTTGAAAAATGTAATGCTTGTAAGTGATTGAATTTGGATGTGCTATTGATTTGAATTAGTAACTTAGTTGTTTAATGAATGATTTACTGGCTATGTGCTCACCCCTTCCTTCTATTTTTCATGAAATTGAATTTCATGAAGACTATGAATTTTTTTGAAAGTCTCCTTTTAGAAAGTTTATAATGTAAGGGCATAGTGCGCCAAATTCTGAATTAAAGACTTCTTCTGAATTTTACTTTTGAATGTTAGAGTTATGTACTCAATCTTTGGATTTGATTTCAAGAATTTAATCTTTTTATTTTATTTAAATGAATAAAGATTTGAAGTTTTCCTTTATTTACTTGCACTATCTTGTTGAATATTAAACTCAATGAAAGTGTATTTATGAGTATTTCAATAAGTGTTAGAACAAAGGAATTGAGATGTAAGTTGTGTACTTGTGAATGTAACATAAGACCCAACCCGCCTTGTGGTTGAGCTTAAACCTGTTTCTAGGGGGTTGGGGTGTTACATAATTTTATCTATAAATTAAAAAAAAATAAAAAATGTAGATTACGTAAACACTAACACATTGGATTTTTAACTATAGTTTAGTTTTTAATTGATGCTTGGTAGGATAGACGAGTTTTAAGGTAGCTCATAGAAAATTGCAATGCTATAGGGACATAATCTGGTTAGTTGTGGTATTGTGCACATGGTCCCACACCCCCATATTATTAGAAATCTCTTTATGGGTTCCTTCCAAATCCATATCCCTCCCCAACTCATCTTTGATGTATCTTTCTCTTTCTTGGGATTATCACCATTTCGTCTTTTATAGTGCTCTCTTTATTGTTTTGTTGACTTAAAAACATATCTTCCTTGCTTTCAAAGTTACACAATTCTCTTGTTGTAAGTGTAGAACTTACAATCGAGTTAGGCATGGACTCCTCATTACGGGAGTCCAAGCCTTCCCCTTGCGTAGCTAAGAGATTTTATTTACACTTGAAATCCTCTACTTGTTTAGGAAGGATGGTTTTCAAATTCATTTCATTTTTCAGACCAAGACCACACAAGAGAGAACTTTTTTAAAAAAATGACCCAACCTGTAGACTAAAGCCTCATGAGTGAGGTTTTTTCATTGAAAATGTCAAACTATATCAATGGGCTACCAACGATATCCAAAGGCCAACCATTCCAGAAAGGGTGTTATTATCTTAATTATGTTCTTTACGTGTGTAACACCCTGACCCTTGGGTCTCATCATGCATGCCACTAACTGGGCATCTTCATCTTTCGCCTTGGGACAGAATATCAACTAGTTGTGGTCACTCTCGCATTTTGTCATTTGGAAACTTGGAGCGTTACTTTGTGTTCTCTTTCTTCTTGCTCATACCATCCCAATACACATCAGAGTGTGAAAATATAAATAATAAACCTTATGCAAAATTAAACATGGGGATAGCATGTTAACTAAAATTAATCATATGATTATTAAACTCATAAAAGCTGAAATAACATACTTCGATCCCGTGGTCTGAGTTCACAATGAATCAATAACCGAATACTTGGCCCCATGGCCAAATGCAATAAACAAAACTACTAAACATAAATGAAATGTGGGTCTGTGCTTTAAAACTGTGAACAAAAGTAAACTGCTACTCCTATACAACCCCAACAGTAGATTGTATCAACTATTCTAATGGTTTCCAAGTACCTGCTTGCAAGCAAGTATCTTCAATGTTACCTAAAAGAAAGATTAGTGGGGGTGAGCTCAAGAGCCCAGTGGATCTTACACAAAAACATCTCGAGTATTATAATAGTCAAAATATAAACATGAAAGCACTTATAATACATTAATGATCACAAGCATATTCACATTTCAAATATCCAATATAAATAACGAATTGATATAAATAGGCAAGTTATCATGCTCTTAATCACATTAATTATACTATTCATCACATGACATACATAACATAGATTCTTAACTGTAACATACTTTCATACAAAACATGGCATGCTACAAATTCACAAAAAGCAGAAAAACATTCATTCGATAGGCAAACACCCCTAGCATGCTTCTAAACAACGAATAACAATAATCACATACAATCATGTTTCATATTTTAGCCAAAACAATATGAAAGAGTTTAGATAGTCACTTCCACTTATAATCTTCAGGTTCTAACTTTCGCTTTGGTGGCTACAAGTCTCAACTCAGTAGTTTAACATGTAAATCTTTGTCAGTATAAGTGTTCATACCATTCTTAATCCCTAAAATCACCATTAAATGATTTACATGTTATTTGATATGCAAATAGGTCAGAATCATTAAATACTGTAATGGTTATAGTTTTGTGCACAAAAATCTAATGAAGTAATTGTTTATCATGTTGCCGCAATACTCTCCATGTTGATTTGGTAAAATGAGGTTATTCTTATAGTGTGCTATATGCAACACCATGATAGTCGTGAGGTACCTCGGGAAATTGCATACTAGGTGTGTTTCTCATTTCTTTCGTACTTGGAACTTTTACTTCAATATATCAAGCCTAAGGTTCAAATATAAGTATGTCGATGCAGAAGAGTTTGATACCTTTACGTTGGTCGTTCCTTGTGAGTTTGTCTCCAAAAGACGTTTCACGAGAGGTTGTAGTAATTTGTTGCGCAGTAAGGGGCAAAACATGATGTTTTAATTCGTTAGGATCAGTTCTACTTGTGATAGTCTTAATACACAAAGCATATAAGATTATACCTATAATGGCATAATCGTTTGAACTATTCCTACAGTCTTCTTCTTCTTGACGTTCGTAAGGTAGTGAGAGGGATTGGGACTTGGAGACTTTGCTTCAGGGTAGACATCGAAAAAAGAGGGACGAACTGTGACACCCCCGAACCCCCGGACCGGAACCCAAGTCCTCATGCATGCGTCATGTGGGGCCAGCGCATCTACTAGCACTCCCTTCAGCTCTCTGCTGTGTAGGCAGGACTTTTCATCTCTCTGTGGGTCTGATCCGCCGGGAACCCGAGGTTGTCAACCTCTTTCTACACGCTAAAACCCAAGTCTCAATTTTCAGCAAATGAGAAAACTATATCATTCTTGATAAACATGGTACTATGTTTATCGATAAATATCATAATTCAGAAAATAGTTTCAAATACTTCATCGGATTTTCACAGTAAATATCAATAATGCAAAACAAATCTCTGCAGTGGAAACCATCAAAACATCAACCCATCTATCAGGGTTCAAGTAAAACTATCATATATATGATACTAGTCACTGAAAGTAACATCGCAAAAATCATCTCAAAACTGTGATAAAAAATAGGCTCACCGAGCCCAAAGTCCCAATAACATTTTAAAATGTTCAACAGTTTCCAAAAAAGAGATATTTGGCCACACGGCCTGTTCAAAACATATACATGATCAGTGAAAATTACAACAAAACTAGAACACAAGTCCAACAGTGATCTCCCAGCGAGATCACCACACCAACCCTGAATCTCGGTCAACTAGGGTACTCCACCTCGGCGAGTACCTGTAAAAGAAAATGGGTGAGCTCGAGAGCCCAGTGGATCATCCCTACACATCACTAGCATTATATAAACTAGAAATCCAAAAACATGCACACACTTTCATTACATTAATCGTTTCACACAGTTATTTGTTTTGTTGTATCCTAAGACCGAAAGAGCCATACTCCCAGTGTTCCTCTGGTGACAAGAATCAATCCTCGCAGTACCGCCTTGAGCTACGATACCGTTCACGACCTGTCACGTCGTCCAAGAATAGGTGCAATGGTGTACGGCCAATGTTCGCCCGTCCGAGGAAACTCTCAGCCTTCGCAGGAGGCTTCATTAAGAACACCAATGATGGGATCTAGAAGAGGTCGTGCGGCAAATACGGGCACGTCCACGAGTCGTCGACAAATACCTACCATCGCTCCGGTACATTGATTTTAAATCTTAATTTAATCTTCTTTAGTTTCGATAGATTTCATTCCATACCCAATCAGCATTCAAGATGTCTAAATCATATCACACATGACATAAATAACCAAACATTATGCCGCATATTCAAGCAAATACTGAAAGCGTATAACCAGACATCATGCTCAATCATCAATCAAGGCATCTGAACATGCTACACACCCTAACATGCATCTAACACCCTAGGCTACACAAACATCATGCCTTGAACCTCAAGCCTACATAATACTAGTGAGCAAGAGAATCCCGCCCACCTAATAACGAGGAACGACCCTTGCGCCTACTCGCGAGGATCACGCTCGAAATCCACAGGCTAAAATGATTAAATCACGTCATTCAGTCCAAATCCTCAACAATTCCTCTTCAACAAATATCCAAAAATTCCAAATTTCCATTTCTCCTCACAAAAATATGAAATTATAGTCAACGCGTCCCAAACTAAGAATATAACACATTTAGAACTGACTATAACTTCAAAAGAGGAATAGATTGGGTTTTATTACCTATCAAGCGATTTGCACCCTCCAAAAATCCTCAAGATAGGCAACTTTCCTCTGGATTCGTCTAAAATTGCAAATGAACAGTCAAAACTTCCAAAATTCAGTTCTAGATCGATAATTTGTCAGTTTAGAAAGAAGATCCAAGCTCATAGGGTTCTAGATCATTTTATACAATCAAAACTCTCAAAACCCTTATATTCGATACGGAATCTAAATGAATCGATATAATTGAAACTTAAACGATTAAGAGGTTTAGATTCCTACCTTAGATCTTTAACTTCTCCTTGAATCAGCTCTGGATCACCTCTCTGGAACTCTGGATCAACTTGGAAAATTTCTGTGCATGAAATGACGAGTTTAGGGCTCAAAACTGTTTAAATTTCGCGCAATGACCGCGGTCGAAACTTTACGGACCGCGGTCACCATGGTGACCTAGCTTTTTTTCGAGATTTTCCACTAAAGACCGTGGTCATTATTTGGTGACCGCGGTCACTAGCATGGAACCCAGTTTTTTCCATGTGTTTTCAGCATTTTTTCCATTTTCAAACATCTAAATTTATTTTATTTCCATACCATACTATATAATAGTCATTTAAAACATGTTTTCACACATTTTTATATTTATTTCATAATTTTTACAAATTCATTTTCGAGTTGTGTGCGTTTGAAAACTTTGGGGTGTTACACGAACAGACAGCTAGGGTTTCTTAGGGTTCTGTGAGCATGGTGAGCGCTACAAGGTGAATGGCGAGCAAATAAACAATCGGGATTACGATTTCTACGAACGTTATAATATATAGTTGCATTATGGAAGTAGGGTTTCTGCACTTCCATTTCTAGAATTCAATCACAGGACCACGGTCAGAAGTTTGAGGACCGTGGTCTTAACCATGTCTTAATCATAGGATTGCGGTTGGGAGACTGCGATCGCACGTCACGACTTTTCTCTATCACAAGGCCGCAGTCCTCTATCTTAGGACCACTGTCATCACGGACCTTCATTTCCATGAACTTTTAGAATGCAGGACCACAATCTTCACTTGTACTACCCCACAAGTCTATAAGACCTCCACATCACTAGTAAACCATTAAAATAAAAATAAATTATCAAATAAATAAAAAATAACAAGATACTCAAAATCCTTGTAGAATAAGTCCAAATAAGCTTAAAATAAATATAAAAATGATATAAATTTGGAAAGCACGAGAAATGGTAAAGAAAAGACGCAAACTGCCAAAATCTTGTTGGTTACCATAGTAGACGAAAGTGATGACCGCGATAATCGTGAGCAAACCCAAAAATATGGAAATCACCTTGGTTATCACGGTAATTCTACAGTGACCACGATAATCACAGGAAAAAACCCAGAAAATGGATAGAAACACATTGTCTTGGTTATCGTGGTAATTATATAGTAACTGCGGTAATCATGGAAAAAAACCTAGAAACGAGCAACTACATCAGCCTGGTTACCATGGTCAACAATGGGGTAATCCCAATGACCGCAATAATGCTACAGTGATCACAATAATTCATCAATTTCTATAAAAATGAAATGTTGCGCAGAAACCCTAGATCTGGATTTTCATGCGCCGTGAACCATAGTTTTCTCTCTAAAACGCTCACTAAGCTTCCCAATCTCATTTGTTAAGTTTTCTTTTGAGTTCTAAGGGTGGTTTGAGCTCCTTCAAGCCATGCTCTACTATTCTCAAGCATAGATTCGCCAAGAGCAACATTCCAAGTTGAAGCATGGTTGGAGATGTCTTGTGCTAAGATAAATCACAAAACCCTACTTGAGATCTTGCCTTTCTAGCATTTTAAAGCATTTTTCTCATGTGTAAATTGTTTTTCTTGAGTTGATATGTGTTTTAAGACTAATATCCGTGTGTTGAGATGTTATACACATGTCGCGGCAATTGCGACAATGCTTCGCATTGTCGCGGTAACGCGTTGTGTACTCGGTCCTTTCCCTTATTTTTATTCTAACTTTGCATACACTGAGGAACACATATGTAAAGGGCATAAATGTATGATTTTTATTATGCTTTGAACGCCTTAGACTTACATTAAATTATTATATAAAAATCTTAGGGATTAAAGGTCTAAACTCGTGCGGTGAGGAGTGACGGCCTTTGGGTGTCATCATGGGATTAAAGGTCTAAAAATCTGATTAGTTTACCTTGAAGTGTACATATGTTCACTATGTATGAATTGGAATGGAATGTGCAATTAAAGAACATTAAATTAAGATTTAATAATTCCACGTGCCAAGGCGATGATCGGCCTTTGGGTGTCATCATGGGTGTCTGTACTCGAGCTGATTGTGGCTTCAGACGAAGAGTCACTATTGACTTCCATTCTTAGATTGTGGTCTCGAAAGATAATTGGCCCTCGAGTGTTACCCCCAGATTCACTCCCGGACCACACAGCGGATAAATAGGGCTCTTTCGATCTTGCATACGCCAAAACAACCAATATAGTGTTTGAAACGTCCTAATGCAATAAAATTATTTGCATGTTTTGTATTCTGCTTTATATAATGCTAGTGATGTATAAGAATGATCTATTGGGCTTTTGAGTTCCCACATTATTTCATTTCAAGTGATCATTGATATTGTAGGAGTAGGCCAGCCATGCGAGACCGTCTTTTTGGTTGAGACCTCACTGGGAGGCTATTATTGGTTTTCTTTTTGGTTTAATGTTTTATCATTTTGTTATAAATAATGCTTTTGTATTTAATTTGAACTGGGCTTGTGTGACTGCTGTCTTTTAAATTGATTTACATGTAAATTAAATGTTTTGGAACTTAGGCCAGTTAGGCCATGTTTGTATGTTCAAAGTTTGCTTTAAAAATGATTCTAAAGTTATAAATCTGCTACAAAGTGTTTTTCTTTATTAAATATGCTTTCATTTTGATTTTGTAAGTATTTAGAATCACTATACGCATTTTCTTAACGAATTTCATGTTACTGAAGAAGGAACCAACATTTTTATGTCCTTTGTGTATTTTAAATTGATTTTATAACTTAATTTGAAACATGAGAATGAGACAAATGAGAACAACCCACGTGGCCCTCCAGCTCTCGGCAAACGACCCAAGTCTGGCGTTTCCCGCAGAATAGGCGCGTCGTCTTCGTGCGCGACCTCGACTACTCATCTCTTATGGATAGGAGAGATATATATATACCGAAAGCCAAGGTGTCACATCACCCGTGGGATCGCGGTCCTTGTGCGGACCAACATCTTTTTTTTTTGGTTGTTTGTGTGTTGTTCAATCATTTTGTGTTTGTTTCTAAAGTCTTTGGTTATTATAATCTACCCCCTTAAAAGAATTTCATCATCAAAATTTAAAATGATCACATACTTGTATGATGCTTTCTGGTCAACTACTCCTGATGAAAAGCTCTAGATGTTTTTTTTTTTTTTTTTTTTTTTTTGCATTTGGGTCTCCCAGGACATGGTGTTCCCACAGAACCTTAACTAGAGGGATTCCTTGGTTCTAAGACTTTGGACTTTACGATCCAGTATTCTAATGGCTGGTTCCTCGTAAATGGCATCATTCTAGATGCTAGCTTCCTCCCAATGTATACTGTAAGAGGGATCTGGTTCATATTTTGGTAGCATTGATACATGGAATATGTTGTCGATTGAGGACATTCTGCTCGGCAGATCTAGCTCATAGGCACACTGACAAACCCGTTTAAGTATTTTAAATGGACCGATGAATCTTGGTGATAGTTTCCCTTTGATCCCAAAGTGTTTAATCCCCTTTTGCATGATGATTCTTAGGAATACTCTATTACCCACTTGAAACTCTAGAGGCTTTGTCCTCTGGTCTGCATAGCTCTTCTGCATACTATGAGCCATGATTAACCTCTTTTGTATTTGTTACACCTATTCATTCATCTTTTGTACCAAGTTTGGCCCTGTAAGTATATGATCCTCAAAGTCTGCCCAACATGATGGAAATCTACATGGTCTACCATAGAGAGCTTTGTATGGGGCCATTTTGATACTTGCCTAATAACTGTTATTGTATGGGAATTTCGCTAAGTGCAAGTATTTGCTCCAATTACCCTTGAAGTCAAGGACACACCTTCTTAACATAGCTTCTAAGATTTGTATAACTCTCTCTGACTGCCCATTTTTATGAGGATGAAATGTGATACTCATGGTGAGTCTACTACCTAGTTCCTTCTGTAGGCTCTGCCAGAATTGAGATGTGAATCTTGAATATCTGTCTGACACAATGGTTTTGGGTACACCATATACGTTTACTATTACCTTGACATACAGTTCTCCCAAGTTTTCCAACTGTATCTGTAGATTGGATGGGTAAAAAATGAGCTACCTTCGTGAGTCAATCTACAATCACCTATACTGTGTTTTCACCCTTTTGATTTCTAGGTAGGTCACTCATAAAGTCCATTGCAATATTATTCTACTTCCATTCTAGGATTGAAAGCAGTTGTAACATCCTAGAAGGTTTCTTGTGTTTGGCCTTTACCTGCTAAAAGGTCAGATACTTGGAAACATACTTTGCTATATCAGTCTTCATACCTTTCCACCATTAGGTTTTCTTAAGGTTTTTATACATCTTATCACCTACTAGATGCATTGTGTACTTAGTCTAATGTGCCTCATCCAGTATGGTTCTTCTACTCTACCCACTCTCTAGTCCACAGATTCTATCTGCAAGTCTCAAAGTACCTTCAACGTCAATCCTCAAATAGGTGTGTTTGCCTTGCTTAACACCTTATGTCAGGTCCACAATCCACTTGTTGTGTTTCTGCTCATCTCTAATCTGTCGTAGCAAGTCTAGTTGGCAAATCAATGTACATAAACATGCCTACTTCTCGTCTGAAGTTACACTTAGATTATAGTCACTGATGATCTGATATATTTGCCCTTTCTCTTCATTTTTCTTGTTGAATTTCTTACTAAGGGCATCAATTACAACAATTGCTTTTCCTGGATGGTAGTATAGCTGAAACTCCATCCAACTCTGTTGTCTCAGGTTCGACTCTCTCTGAGTAAAGTTGTACTTCATGCTCTTATGTTCTGAAAACAAGTCAAATCTCTCTCTATAAAGATAATGCCTCCAAATCTTTAAGGCAAACACGATAGCAACTAGTTCCAGGTCATCCGTAGGATAGTTTTGCTCATGGATTTTCATCTATCGAAAGGCGTAGGCAATAACCTTCCCCTCTTGCATCAATATAGCGCCCAAGCCATTTTGTGATGCACCTGTATACGAAATGTATCCAATGCCATGCGTAGGGGTAACCATGATTCGAGCTGAAGTTAATCTCTTCTTCAACTCTTGAAACGATTCCTCCCATTTCTCATCCCAGATGAACTTCTCTCCTTTTTCTGGTCAACTTAGTCATAGGCCCAGCTAATTTGTAGAAGTCCTAAATAAATCGTCGATCGTATCCTACCAAACCCAAGAAACTTCTAATTTTTGTCACAGTCTTTGGCTGCTTCCAATTAGTTACTGACTCCACTTTCTTTGGATCGACTAATATCCCTTTGGCAAAACTATGTGGTTGAGAAACTTAATTGCCTTCATCCAGAACTCACACTTGCTGAACTTAACATACAATTTGTTTCTCCTCAATGTGCCCAACACAATTTTCAAATGTTATATGTGTTCAGCTTTTGATCTGGAGTTGATTAAGATATCATCTACAAATATTTTGAGAAATTAATCCAGATACTGTCGAAGACTCTGTTTACCATGTCCATGAATGTAGCTAGTGCGTTGGTCAAACCAAACGACATCACTGTGAACTTGAAATGTTGATATTGAGTCGTGATCACTATCTTATGAATGTCTCCTCCCTGATCCTTAATTGGTGATAACATGAGTTCAAATCAATCTTGGAGAAATGAGTAGTTCCCCTCAATTGATCGAGTAGGTCATCTATTCTAAGTAGAGGATACTTATTCTTTATGGTCACTTGGTTTATCTTCCTGTAGTCAACACATAACCTCATTGAGCCATCTTTCTTCATCACAAATAGTATAGCAACTCCCCATGGTGATTCACCTGGCTTAATAAATCCTTTTTCGCAGAGTTAATCCAATTGTGTTTTGGTACAATCAACTCTAGTAGCGCCATTTTGTATGGAGGGATGGCTATAAGATTTGTGCCTTGTTGTAGCTCAATCTTGAACTTTACTATCTGTGTGGCGGCAGTCTAGGTAAATCATTTGAAAACACATCTAGATACTCCCGCTGTAACACCCCAACCCCCACATTCCTTGAGTTTTGGACAACCGCCATTATTCGATAGTAGACTTAACCAATTGGCGGGTTGGGTCATGTTACTTTACAAGTGACACACACTTGACTTTCTATTTTTCAATACCACATGCCTTAGAATAAATTCAATAGTACAAATTCACA
>JAJIYU010008623.1:0-17794 GCA_030144865.1 Tinospora cordifolia | reverse complement strand
CACCAATACAACATCAATGCTTTGTCTTCCTTTAATAAATGCCGTCTATGTGTCTACCACCAGATAGTGAATAACCTCCTTCAACTTATTGCCAAGGTTTTTGCTAAAATTTTGTATAGAGACTTGTGACTAGACTAATTGGTTTATGGTCCTTTACTTTGACTGAATTTATCTTTTTTGGAATTAGACAAATATAAGTCTCATTTGTCCTTCTATTTATTATTTTAATGTTAAGAAAGCCTTGCGTCACCAGCATCAACTCATCCTTTAGAACATCCCAATATTTACGATAGAAAAGCATGGTGTAACCATTCCACCTTGGACTTCCCATCACTTTCCCTCATAGCCTTTTATTTCTTCCATCTCAAAAGGTCTCTCCAACATTGATGATACTGGTTATTAATTCTTCCTCATCTAATGCCTTCTACTCACCAACTCTCCTTCCTCCTTTTTAATCTATCTTTGAAATGGTTTGTGATTAATTGTTGAAAGTCCTCCATTCTATCCATCACCTCCCCATTGTCTTTTTATAATATGCCTATTATGTTCCTCACCCTTTTTTTTTTTGAAAAGAAACAATAGATATTATATTAATAAGGGTGGACGAGTAGTCCAAGATGCTGAAGGCGCTTACAAAAGAGAGTACAAAATGGAAGCCCACTTGGGCATCCATTCCCCAAAAGAGTACCCTATACTCAACTTGGTTGAAGAAACCCAAATTGCAAAAAGATAAATGGACTTATTTATAATCTGATTTACATCCATGTGCATCTACTTGAAATACAACTATTCCTGGCCTCCTAGATTGCGGACCAGCTGGCAAAATGGATCAGAAACTAATATCTCTTTAGTTGTTGATGGGTGCGAGTTGGGCAAGGGATACTGCTGCTACTATTCGAAGACCTAGACAACGCTGGGAGGTAATGCTGTCACGATAGCCAAACCATCTTCAAAACTTGGTGGTCCCAAAATAGGTGGCGAACATCATCCTCAACAGCCTTGCTAAGACAACACCAGGAAGGCAATAAACAATAGTTAGGGACCTTTCTTTGGAATTGAACACCACAATTTAAAAGAATTAACATAATTAACCAAGTAAGACTTTTATTCTTGATAGGGATTTTTGCTCTCTAGATTGGGTCAAGATTAGTGTTTCTTGGCATAGAATCCTTGGCTGAAAAAGCGGTGTTGTAGGATCTAGTAGAAAAGACCCCAAATCCTCTCTAGCCCAACGCCATGAATCCTCTTGAGAGTTCACCTGAAGGTTTTCAAATTGCAGCAGAACCGCAGGTCCTCAATCTCTTCATACTTAAGGGCTTGTCAAAAACTCAAGTTCCATGCATTTAGAATTTCAGTCCGACTTTGGCTGCTACTCTGGAGTTGAAAAATTGTAGCCGAGGGAGATTAAACCAACCTAAAAAGTAGCGGGAATTCTTCTTTAAAAGATATCAAGCCACTCCCAAGCATCTTCTCAAACCCTAATACGCTTTCCATTTCCCACTCTCCATTGAACTTGTCTAAGGAATCGCGGGTATATAGAGTGAATGAATTTTCAAGGCGACCTGCTAGTAGCTCTGCCATTCAGCCTCGCCAACATGTTGTTCTGCAAAGTGCCATGAATGTCGGCAATTATCTTCCCCTAGAGGAGCCCTTGGGATAAAGGAAACTGCCACAACCACTTGGCCGTCAAAGCTAGGTCCCTAAATTTCAAGTTCCCCACTCTCAATGCCCCATTTCTAGTCAACTGGCTGATCTGATTCCAACTGACCAGATTTGTGTTTTCTCTGTATTTTCCACTTTTCAGAAGAAACGTCTAATGCTCCTTTCAATTTTCTTTTGGACTGCAACAGACATTTGAAATATAGACATAAAATAAGTTGGGAGAGCCTCTAGCACAACCTTAATTAGTAGAAGTCGTCCACTTCTAAAAAGGTAACTACCCCTCTAGTCCTCAATCCTCTTCTTGACTGTCAGAAACACTGAATCCCAGAACAGGAGCTTCTTAGGGTTCCCTCCCAAGGAAATGTGTAGGTACTTAATTGGCTAGCTACTTGCAGGAATACCCAAGTTCCTGATTGCTTGTTGCATCACCAGATTAGGAAGGTTGATCCCCACAATTTGGCTCTTATAGAAGTTGATCTTCAGACCTGAGATGAGGGAGAAACTTTCCACAACCTTTGTAAGCATGCTCCAACTTCTTGTATCATTTTTTAGGAAGAAGAGAGAGTCATCCATTTAGAGAAGGCGTATTTAGTGAATTCTCCTTGTTTTCCCACCTTGAAGCCTTATAGGCCAAGCTCCACAACCTTCCGAATGATTCCATGAAGACTATCAGCCACCAAGATGTAAAGAAACGGGGAAAGTGAGTCTCCCTGTCTCAAGCTCGTGGGGCTTCTATCTTCCCTTTCGGTCTACCATTAATGATGATTGACTAAGAGACTGAGAATATACAACCAAGGATCCATCTACGCCACCTATCCTCGAAGCCTTTCTTCTTCAAAACACAAATAAGGTATCTCCACAGAACTAAATCATAGGCCTTGGAGAAATCTATCTTAACAACCAAGCCATCTTTATGCCGTGTTCTACAGGCCTCCATTGCTTCATTGGCAATTAAAATAGTGTCAAAGATGCGTCGTTGCTAAACGAATCCCATTTGATTCTCAGTTATCGTGTTTTGAATCACCTCTTTGAGCCTGTTCATTAGGATCCAAACAATACTTTTATATAGACTTGTTATCAGGCTGATGGGGCGATAGTCTTCCACTTTCACCGGGTGGTTTTTCTTTGGAATCAGTTGGACATAGGTTTCATTGATGTATCTGTTGATGATCCCTGTGGAATAGAAATCCACAATTGTGTGCATGATCTCCTGTTTTAGGAGAGGCCAATTCTTTTGGTAGAATAGCATGGAATAGCCATCAGGTCTTGGAGCTATCTCACCTTCACAACTGAAGACCACCTCCCTCAACCTCCTCCTCCTCCGTAGAAGGTAGCTCCAACCACTCCTAATTACAAGATATAGGGTTCCATTCAATCCCTTTTATGGCCCAATAGGGTCTGTTAGCATCCATGAAGATCTGGAAGAAGTATCCAATGATATGCTAGTGGATATCCTTGGCAGAATCCAGTAAGACACCGTCAGCTACTTCCATTCTGGAAATGAAAGCCTTCGCCCTTCTAAGAGATAGAATTCTATGAAAAAACTTAGAGTTAGTATCCCCTCCTGTGCCTACTTCAACCTAGCTTTTTGTCAAGCCTCATGTTCCAATCTGTTTTCAATATAGAGTAGTTGTTGCAGAGTGTGGTTTCTTTCGTCCTTCTCCATCTGGTAATTTCGTGTCAGTTCAATTCAACCTTGCAACTTCTCAGACAATTCATGTTTCATGCAGATATCCTCAGTCCTAAAATTCCTACTTCATTCCTTTAAGTCCAGCTTAAGCCTTTTAAGTTTCTGCATAAACGTGTAACGTGGCTAGCTTTTTTTGATAGGATTGTTCCACCATAGATCCATGTTAGGAGTGAAATCTTTTCTGTCCAACCAGGAATGCTTAAATTTGAATGGGGTCAAGGAGAATAGGCCAATGATCCGAGGTTATGCGGTGGAGGGTGGATTATTTACAAGTAGGGAAGAGATAATCCCAAGATGTGACAAGGAAACAGTCAAGTCTTGAGAAAGCCACCTGCTCACGACTGTTAGTCCATGTAAATTGCAGTTGTGGAGCTCTTTATCTTGCAATTGAAGCTCGTTTATGAGGTCATCAAACTGGTTCATAATAGCGGATCTCATTGAGCAGTGCAACTTCTTCTCCATCCGTCTGATGGCATTGAAGGCGGCCATGCACCACAGCCCAGTGAAGAAAGTCGAGAGGGCAGCTAGCTCGTCCCAGAATTCTACCCTGTTTTTGCCTGAGCAAGGATTGTACATCATCGTGAACCACTAGGAAGAATCACCTGGACCTTGAATTCTTGATAAGGAATGATGACCGGGGAAGGTCTCCAAGACTTTGATCACCCGAATATCCCACGCCATCAACATGCCCCTGGCTGTTCCCTAAGCAGGAAGAGATGTTGACCTAATATATCACCTCCGCCAAACTTGAGCTAGAAGGTTTGAGGAACACTAGGCCCTTTTGGTCTCTTGAAGGGTTATAATGTCAGGGCAAGCTGCTAAGATTGTGCGTTTGATTAGGCCTCGCTTGTCCCAAGAGCCACAACCTTTGATATTCCAAGATAATATTTGTATTATGTACCTTAGAAACCCTGCCCCATATGAGTCGATCACATAGAATCTTCCAACTGAAAAAGCTAAGTGTCAATCTCCTTCAAAAACTTGGCGACTTTGTTGACTTCAGTCTCCTTGTCCTGTACTAGGTGTCTGCCCGAGAACCTTCTTCTGTATGAGGTTTCTGCAACTTAAGTCTCCATGAACGATGGTTGTCGAAGGTCGTGGTTCTGGTAGCTGGGAAGGTGGCAACCTGTATCATCAGTAGGAGAGGGAAAGTGAATGATGGAATGTACCTTATTGTTTCAAAGGCTGTCTTCAGTGTTCATTGCCTCTGAGCTCGTGTTTACGGCGTCGGAGGTCCTATTTGGCCAGAAGGAGTTGGACAGGGCCGTCACAAGGACCATCTCTTTAGACTCGGATGAGGACTCTACTTGCGCGATCCCCTTTCCTTTGCATTTTGTTGGGCTTGTCATCTCGATCCACTTATTATTGGATCTTTCTTGATGGGCCTTATGTCTGCTATGTGTTTTCAGTGGGGGCCCCTTTGAGGTCTTGTGTGGGCCACAGTCCACCAGCTTGGGAGTTTGCTGATCTTGGGTTGCAATCATAAAACTCGTTTTCTTTGAGCCGGGCCCAAACTTCTTTGGACCAAACCCATCCTTCTTCGGGCCAGACCTGTCCTTTGCACTGGGCTCACCCATCATTAAGTTTAGCCCATCAGTTCTCCTCGGATAGCCAAACGACCCAACTTCGTCATTGTTGTAAGGTTCCTGCGCCAATCCTGTCTAAATGCTTGCAAGACGTTGGGTTGGTTTGCCTTTCCTGCTTGTACAACACGTACCTACTCTTCCTTCCCTCACCTGACTTGTCTCCTTCGTAGGTCAGCATTTGTACCTTGCTGGCAAAGACGTCGTCTTTGTGCTCTCCTCCTTTTGGGGGTTGCATCGCTGGGGCTCCTCCGTCACCGGTAGATAGACCACCGCCTGTTTCTTATCCCTATCTCTGACCTTTTCCACCTCCTGGCACCACTGCTTTTGGAGATCATGCAGCTGGAGCACCGTGACTCCATCATCATCAGAGATCTCCATTTCAGCTAGTAGAAATCCAGATTGAAACCCCCTGACTTTCATTATCGTCGAACTCTCTGGACCCGTTTGAGAGAGTGTCTTCTACAACGTCCAACAACCCTCCACACTCCTCTACGACTTTCGATATAAAAGCGAGGCTCCATTTCTTCGCCGAAATCCCCTCTACTCCAATCTAGTTGCGTTGACATGTAAGCTGCCTTTGTTCCCATGGTTTAAAGTCAGAACCACTCCTTCAGGGTTATGTCCATTCTAAACTGGGTTCAGGGAGGTCCCGTGAGTTTGCCAGTTTTTTTGCCGTTCATGCAGTAGAGTGCAACCGTCGCAGCATCTATTATGGTCAGATATGGGTCTCGCCTCTTGAAAGAGTTCCTCTTCCACCTCCTGGCATGAGTACAAGTCCGAGGTCGTCACGACCTTGAGTCTCTTGGATCGAATATTCGGCTTTTTGGTGGGTTTCTTTCGCTCGTCCTTTTCACTTCTACTGTGCTTCCTTTCTTCCATGCGATGTGCCTCGGGACGTATGTTGACAAATATCTGTTCCTTAACACCTGAACTTGTCTTCGTATGTGGACAATTGCTTGAGTGTTCCTGTGAGATTCCTTCTACTGCTTCAAGAAAGGTGCTCCACGTGCTCCTTTCAGGGTCCTCGGGAATATATATAGTTTGGAAAGCTCCTCTAGTCAGCTTGGCCAGCTTCATGAAGTTTCCACATTTATTGGAGTAAGTCTCAAAAAAGATGGTATACCTCCCCCCGCCTGGACTTTTTAAACGCCGCATTCCAAGGAGCATTCATGGCTATCTTCACCTCGAAACTCAGCCACAAGAGGTCGCTCTTATTAGAAATAGAGCATAAGTTGTAGACCTAGTCATTTCTTGTAGAATAACCTCTTCGCCCTGTGTAGCTACCTCGATTTCCCCTTCCTCTCGACTTATGATCGAGTTTTTGGAATTTCCTGGTGAGGGCCCCTCTGTAATCGTGTCGTCCATGAGGGTCTTGCATATTATGTTCTTAACCCTTTTGATAGACAGGATTTTATAGAAAAACTTGGAGTTCACATCACCCTTCTTAGCCCTCCCCTCTCCTTCCTGTTCTCTAGTATTTGGAAGTCTTCAAGGATCATTTTCCTCTTCTCCCAATCTTCTCTCCCATTGTTCGAACTACAATTTATTTTCCAATTTGTCCAGTATCTTCCTAAGAGTTTCCTTCTTAATTTCTTTTTCCCTCTTTAAACCTTTGCTCTACTGTGTCATCTTCTTTTTCACCCCCTTAGTTTTTTCATAAATCTATATTCTGGCCAATAAGCAGTGTTTCAGGATTCCCACCACTTCCTTTCATTGTTTTTAAAGTTTGGGATATTTATCCAACTATGCACAAATCTGAAAGGGGTTGGTTCCCATTTAATCGTTTTTTGTATCTAGTAGGATATGCTAGTGGTTTGAAGTTAACCTTTCATAGCTATTAGTCTTCCTATCCCAAAAGACTCCTCCCATTTTATATTTATAAAAAACTTGTCCAACATAGCCATGGCTAGTATTTCTTTCTTGTTGGTCCACGTTTACGTTCCATTACTTAGCCCTGAGTCCTTCAATTCAACTCCTGAGATCATATCATCAAACTCTCAAATATGCATAGTGCTCTTGTTTCATTTAGATTTCTCCTCTATGTTTCTTGCAATGTTAATCACCCCATACACACCAAGGTCCATCTAAAATCTTTGTAAGAGTTGCCAATTAATCCTACACAATAAACGAAAATTCGACTTCGTCTCAAACTTCGACATTTGAAAATTAGAATTAATTTGAAGAGTTCGAGAAATTCGAGAGAATTTTTGTAAAAATTTATCAACTTAGAAAACTTCAAAAAGATATTATTTAAATGTTAAAATATGCACAGTTTCTATTAAAAATTCAAAAACAAACATAATACATTATAGATATAATAGTTTCGAATATATATGTGTGTGTGTGTGTGTGTGTGTGTGTTAACATTAATAATGCTTAATACACATCACGCATGTTAACTTAAAACTATTAAAAAACATAGAAAAAACAAAAATATAAACCATGATTTTCATTTATCGTTCTTCTCTTAGGCTTGTAGCTTATTTTTTACTTCTCTCTCTTCTCTCTATCATCTTTTCTTCATACTACAACCCATGCTTCTTTCTCTTGGATAGCCATTAGTCAGTTTTATATCTCGCCTTAAATCATCTTCATTTGTAGAGAATGATTTTTTGTATAATCTTTATAATTATACAAAAGAATCTTTGCGCACTACATAAGTTCTTTCATAAAAAATGTTATTTTTTTACTGCTTTTATACATTTTTTTCCCACAAAAATCTTCAAAACTTCGATTTTAAGTAAACTTCACCGATTTTTTCGAAGATTTTGACGAAATTTTGTAATTTTATAATTACAAGTGAACTTCGTTTTAATTGTCCAAATTACCTAATTAATTCGGCTAATTTTGACGAAATTCGTCTAATTTTTATACCATGATCCTACATTAATTCCTTATCACCTACAAAGCACAAGCCGTAGGTTGTTGAAAACCACCAACTTCCGATTTTCTTTTTAATTTTTATTGACAGAGTATGTGCCCTCATATGTGTTCTCCAGTTCAATTCTTCTAACATTCTAAATAATTTAAATCTCCCCTACTCGCCCACAGTTGGTAATAAAGCCCACTACAGAAATCTAGCTCTTCAAATTTTTTTAATGTAGTCTTTAGGAATTTACTCCTTTGTAATCTCTTGTAGAGCTACAATGTCTAGTTTAGCTGTGCAAATTGATCTTCTTATTTTATTCATTTTCTCCTTATTTTACAACTTCGGATATTCCAACTTAAGATCCTCATTGATAACCTATGACAACCCCTAAGAAACCTTCAGGCTCTATGCATTGATCATGCTACTTAATTGAACCTCCATTAATTTGAGGAACTCGTCTACTTTTTTCCACCTCCTCCACTCTTCTTCTTCTTTCTTCCATTTCAGGTGCTTCTAGGGGATCCTTTCTTTCTTTCTTCCCTTTTTGCCTTTCCTCCTCAGGCTCCTTGTCAAGGATGTCTTTGTCTCTTCCAAACAGTGTCTTGACTTCCTCTTTTTTAGCGCTGCCTCCATTTCGCGCAAGATGAGCGTCAAGAGGTTCATTAAGTTTGAGAACTAGAAAATGTACCTTATTAGGTATCAGAGTTTTTGCATTTGCTGCCATTCCAGTCTGCTTGTCTTTCTGCGTCATTTGTGTTTCTAGGACAATCTTGATATTAGAGTCTAGCCAGCTTTCCATATCCACATCTGTCGATTCATTAATACCAAAAGAACCAGAGGCCCATCCTTGCAGGACCCACATCTTGTACACTTCTCTGACTATCATGGACCCTCTATTCCTCTTCCTTTCATAGACTTTGAAGTCCTTCCTCTTGGGCTTAGCCTTTTGTTCTGGGCATTCTTCTAACTCATGGACCATCTTTGCCTTTTCGTGCTCCTTAAATAATAATGTGGTGCCCATCACCATACCATCATGGTTTATAATTTTCCCCAATGAATCGAGATGGTGTCCAACTTGAAGGTGGGCCTACATCTTTTTTTTCAGGCATTGTTCCCTAGCCCAACCCATTACAAGGGATTGGTGATTGGATTCGTATGAGATACTATGGCTTATTTTTTGGAGGCCTCATTTGCTGTCACGTGTTTCTTCCTTGGAGCTGTTCGTCTCATCCTCGCCACATTGCACTTCTGCATACCTGTACTTGCCGCACCGTTCTGCTACAAAATGTGGTTGGAATGCTCTTTTTGTGCTTCTGCCCTATGGCTCCATCTCCCTTCTTGCATGTGGAAGGTCAGCTCCATTTGTTTTCTTTGATCTCTCTCGCAGAAGACTTCATTGTCTTTGTCGACTGAAATTCCTTGAAGGTACTTTGCAATTTTGGCTTTGTCCTTTTTAGCTTCATTGCACCAAGATCTCTATAGATCGAATCGCCTCACCTCTAGCACACAGTTGTCTTTGTAGAATTCCATGAAGGCTGGTATGAACCTTGAAGGGCTACCCGTCACCTTCAACATCACCCTTTCCATTGACTTCTTTGACATTGTGGCCTTCACAATGTCGATCAAGCCTCCATAATGTTTGACAATCTTGTTGAAGATGTACACGTTCTATTTCAATGGTGGAATTCCTTCCACTCCAATCCTCCCCTCCCTGCATGCAATGCTCATATCCTCCCATAGCATCTCCTCCTCCCATTCTTCCACCACAAGATCACCTTCAAAAGGCTCATCCCTTGCTTCTGTTCAATCACTAGGCTTTCCTTTCGTTGTCGATCCATAATATGGCTCTTGGAGGGTCGATTGTTCTGAGAGATATTCTTCTTTATATTTGCAATCCATCTCCCTTTCCACTTCCTCTCATGGCATTTTGTTAGACCTCCTACAAACCAACATGTCCTTTCCTTCTTTTTCTTTCCACATTGCTCTCTCGTCGGTTGGACATTTCTTTCCTTTCTTCCTTGTTTGGGTTTTGGCCTAGGTCATCCTCTTGTGCTTCCTTTGCCTATCTCCTTGTAGTCGTAGGCATAAGACTCTTTTTTCTCCTCCTTTAGCACCACGTCCATTGCCTCCTAGAGCTTATTCCATGCCCCATTCTTTGCACTTCCTTCTTTTAGATGTATGTTGCCTGTTGTCTTCTTTGTGTAACTTTTATGACTCTCATGTTTCCCCTTTCGTTTCCATGTCTCTAGAAGTAGAACATAATTTGGTCGTCTTTGTACTATCTTGAAGCCTTCCTCCCTGTTATCTGCTAATACTTGCTTTACTTGTCCTTTCAGCTACCTCACAACATTCGTCTTCACTATTGGCCAAAACATCCTATTTTGTGTCTCCTCTACCAACACTATCTCGTTGTCGCTTCCTCCACCCTCTACAAACAAAGAATTGCTTTTATTTTGTTTTGAAGCCTTGGCTCCTCCATCTTTTCCACCATCTAAGAAATCTACTACATCCTTCCACTTGTCTGGGGGCCTTGTTACTCCTCTCCACTATTTTTTTCCTAGATAATCCCTTGTAATAACTTTAGCGTAGCTTGGTCCATCTGCCCTCTCGAGATTCTTCACTTATCCATTATTGCCTCGGGAAACCCATCTTCTCCTTTATTGCTTCTATGTTGAACTTCATGCCATCATTCGTCAACAAAGATTCCTTTTTTCACTTTGTCCATCTATTAAGGGTATATTCCCCCTCTACCATCTTGTCTACACTCCCCCTCGTCTTTGTTGTACCACCTCTTTCAGCTTCTTCCTTCGTTCATCCTTGTCCCTTCTTGTTCTCTCTCTTCATTATATAAATATGCTTCCTCCACTTTGCTTTGTCAAGGCCAATCTAAACAAGTATTTATATTAAACTTTGTCCACTTATGGCAGCTTTATAAAAATTTTCTTTCAAATTCAGTAGGATTCGCCAATTATGTAAGGCATTGAAAACACTTGTCCCTTAATGTAGGCTCTTTAACTTTATTGTTTAAATCCTCAACTATGTCTCCTTGAAGAATATAAATCCCAAACAATGCTTACTCATCCTATTCTTTTAGAAGCTTATCATGAGATACTCATTTACGAAACTAGAATTATATCTTGATGGATTTCAAACAGGTAATCATAATTAATTTACAATCAAAAACTATATTTGAGGCCATGAAAATTTAGGATATTTCCTTTGAAATGAATTTGTTCAAGGCCTTAAGATAGAAATCATGATGAATACAATCGAAAACTATATTTGAGGCCGTATAAATTTAGGATATTTCCTTTTAAATGAATTTGTTGAAGACCTTGAGATTGAAAATGAATTGACTGATTTTTTAAATAATTGTAAAAGTTTGGAAAGAGATTTATTAAAAAAATTTGGCTCGCACATGTGCCTTGGTAGGAAGAATATTCTTAGATATGCCAAGAAGCACATGCAGTTTTTATTCAAAAAGCTTGTATAGTTTGATGTCTTTGCTTCCATGCTAGTCTTCCTTTCTCTAAAGGATTTGGCCTTTTATTCCTCGTTTATCACACTCCCACTCAATCCAATATGTTTATACTTTCCTAAATAAGGTTCAAAGAGCTAAGGCGGCATTTGGTTCGTTATCCAAATTTAGTTTTCTGTATTTCGAAATTCAATACACCAAAATTTTCTCTGGTTAACAGTTATTCATTCCTTTTTTTTTTTTTTTTAAAAAAAGAAAGCAGGTAGTTCTCATAATACTATAATTTCTAAATTCACCTTTTGGATTATATTCTTGTTTCTGGATTGTGAATCAAATGGTGCCTGAATATATGATTTCTCCTGTCAGCAGCATAAGATGGAAGGAGTGCTTCCACATTCTAATTTCATTTAACTTTGAAGAGTTTTGAAAGAAAGCCTGGTTGAAAAATATGATTGATATTCTCAAAATATTATGCAACATATTCTTTTGTTTTTGGTTTTTTTTTTTTTTTTTTTTTGGGCTGTTGTATTTTTGGATTGCTTATTCTTCTCCTTTTGATGGTTGACTGGCATGATTGGATTTTGTAGATGGTCAACACAATTCAACTGGATTCCTTTCCTCCCTTTTGGGTAATGGATGTGAATGCAATGGATACAATATTCGCATTGTGGGTCATTCTCTGGGTGGTGCTATTGGTACATTACTGGGAATAAGGGTAAGAACATCTCAATTGATACCATCTATTTGAACTTTGATGGATCTCTTCTTTTCATTTGTATCTCTTTTCAGGTATTTAGTTCTGAATTCAGGGTTCTAGCTTGCTTAATTGTAGTTGCTCTTTGAGTTGAATGTGTTTCACATCTTTTGTTCACAGCCAAGTACAGATTTTTTATTTTCTGAACATGCCTTATTTGTGTCTGCTAAATTTTTGTCATTAAACAGTTTCATTTTGTAGTTCTGGGAGTTTCTGATAAAGCATGGGATGATATGATGGGTTATGGTTTGTGATAATTCTGGATAATCTTTTCCTCTTTGTATGTAAGAGTGGATTAGCTACTTTTTGTCCCTATGTTACCTGGAATTGGTATTGGCATTGGATGCGGTACATATGTAGAGACCGCACTTGTTCATTTTCTAATTCTGGGATACATGCACTTGGCTATACTAAATGTCATGCTTACTCTTTTCTTTTTCTTCCTTTTTAATCATTTGTTGTCCATTTTTTTCTCTTACATAGTTTCGCTTATTAGGCAATATTTTTTTCATGCTTTTTCTTCTTTTTCATTGGAGAACCTACATTTTAATAGTCTAAAATTCAAAGTGTTGGGGACATAATCCAATACCCACATCATGAAGTATTGGACATGGTTATGTCAGGCTAAATAAAGAGTCAAGGTAACAGATTCCACCAAGCTATTCTTTTTTTTTTTTTTTTTTTTTTTTTTCTGTTTTGTTTCATTTGTTTTGTCCATTTTTCTATTGCACCTTAATGGGTCTGGGCTAGACGCTACCCTTGATTTGCAGTTATATCAATGAGGTAACAAATTTTGTAATAAGTCTTCATCTTCTAGACATTCCTTGCATATGTTATATGCAAAATACCATCTGTCCATGGGTACAAGGTACAGTACAAAATGCTCAACTGCCAAAAAGTGCGCATGCTCATCCATAGAAATCTTGCAAAATAATTCCCCAGTTTCCTATTAGAAAAGGTTTCTTAATAGGGAAATTTGTTAGTTACCGGACATTATGAAAATTTTAAGAATATTTGATTAGTTATCGGACATTATGAAAATTGGTCCTATCCTACTACTTGGTACTTTCTAATGCTACCCTTCTCTTTAACTGAAAATTTCAACAAAGAGGATGTGTACCTTCTGCTGGTTTTTGGGCATCTGGAGGAAAATAATAGACTGGTTTCTCTGTTTTGTCTCATGTGAGCAGCCTAGGGGGTAACTGATCCTCACGTTGCTCCCTAATTGAAAAACTCTTGTTTAAGTTGTTGTGATAGAGATTCTAAATGGCTTCTTTTTTCCCTTGAATTTCACATTCCAATTTTTGCTTTTTGGAGAGGGTTGTCACATAATTATTATATGAAAAGTGCTATCTACATTAATACATGTTTAACATTTATTGATAATAATAATGATAATTAAGACTAGCCTGAGCCATCTACAAGTAACCCTAAGTTTGTCTCTTCTGTGCAGTGAGTCCAATGCTCTTGCTTGTTGAGGTGTAACCGTTGAGTTCTTTCACCACTTATTTTGGTTTATACTCATTTTGTAACAGATCTACTTATATGCAGCAAAATACCAAAATTTAGAAGCTTCTAGCAACTTTTTGTGTTATTATTATGGCACTTAATTAGAAAACATTAGCCCTAAAAATTATGACCATGATGTCATGATGTTTTTAGTTCACAACCAATGTATTTATTCTTCAGCTAGTGCTTTTTAATTGTTTTACAGAGCTGAAAGTTAGGTTGTTTGTGCTGAGTCTCTTAAGGATGGCAACCAATGACAGCATCTGCTTTCTTTCTTGCAGTTATATCGACAGTACCCAAACTTGCATGTGTATGCCTATGGACCCCTTCCATGTGTGGATTCTATCATAGCAGAAGCATGTTCAGACTTTGTGACAAGGTAGAAAATTAAGATTTTGTTACAGATGCTTCTTCTCATCTTCAAGAGAAACTTACTTTTTTCTTGTTGCTAAAATGATTCGCTGAAATTCTCTGACAAATAGAAATCTTCTTTCTTAGCTTGTGTTTCGTTACTTGCAACCTCCAAAATTGGTAGAGGGTGACTAAGAAAACAAATTTTCTGGATAGATTTCATATTTTTAACCATCTAATTGAAGTATAACCTCTACTTATTAAAGTAGAGCTTGAATGTAGTGGAGGTACATGTTTGAACTAAAAATAGAAGTTGAGTTAGTAAACACTAATAATGTTAGTGAATACACTGATGTGGACACTGGAATATTTGCAGTATTGTATACAATGACGAGTTCTCTTCACGGCTTTCAGTTAACTCAATTATGAGGCTTCGGGCAGCTGCTATCACAGCACTATCACAGGATTCTTCGGCTGATTCTGCAATGATTTGCAAACTTGCTCGTAGGGTTTTGCAGATTAGCAAGTACTATTTAAACGAGGAGGAAGCAATGCCACCTCCAGAATCTCATTCAAGAACTGTAACTACTGAAGCTGTTAACCACCAAACATACAGAAGGAAGAACTATAAGTATACGATCAAAGGTGGGGTTTTCCTATGTGTGCATGTGATTTCTTGCATGGTGAATATGCCTAATTATCAACGTTGCTGCCTCGTTTGGAATAAAAATTTCCAGCTCTCATCTGGTGTAACTCTAGAAACAGAAACTGTTTCTAATAAAAGGAGCTCTGCATTCACTGCAGGGGATGATGCCCAGCATCAAGTTTTCCATCCTCCAGAGGTGGCCGAGTTCACTAATAGCTGTGATGTTCCAATCCTAGAAGATAGTGTTAATGAATCACATTATCCTGATACATCGAGTTCTTTATCTGAGCCATGCTTTATTACAGCAATTAATGTTGTTTCTTGTGAGGATCCCGTGTCAAAGTTCATGGACCATGTCCCATCAACCAATGGAGCATCACAAGGAGATCCTCCAGAGATGTTTCTTCCAGGTCTTATCATTCATATAGTTCCTCAACAAAGAACTAATCTTCCATTATGGAAAAGTTGGGGGTTCAATGACGCGATTAGTTATAATGCTTATATAGCGAATAGGGATGACTTCAAGGATATAATAGTGTCACCATACATGTTCCTTGATCATCTCCCTTGGAGGTATGAAAATATGGAGCAAACTATGTTGTATTTTGGATTGAAGAAACGGAAAATTGCTAACGAATCTCTTGTTGCTATGTTGATATTTTCAGAGTTCATCGTGCTTTGCAGAAAGTACTGCAGACGAGAAGTGCACCAGCTGGCCTGTCTGACTCTCTAATGGTTTGATATTTGATTATTGATATCCCATTTCTACCTGTGCCCTTTTCTTCTATGGTTAGATGCTGCATGTGCATGTATATTTCACCAAAACATTTCGTTGAAGCCTCCTTCTCGCTTACTTTGTCACAACCTGATGGCATCATTGACCCTTACTACAAATCATCTATTAAGGAAAAAGGTAGCTGAAGATCAAAATGGTGCTGACGGGAAGAGAGGAATTTCCCAGCATATCTTTACCATTTCATTGGTAAACACCATCTGATCTCTCATTTAATGTTCATAATGTATTCTATTTGTTGTAGTCAGCATAATTTTATAGAATAACACATCATTACAATAGGTGACCCTTTTCCTATTGGTATAGATAGCAACAATGAAACAAAAAACGAGAATTACAAAGAGACCAAGTCCGTCCCCATCATTTTCTTTTCCATTATTGAAGTACTGGCAAATGAACTGTTACCCTGCTAGGAAAACACTGCCAACAATTAGATATACTTAGCTCAAATTGGTTCCGAGAAGGGACTTGAGAGATTAATTTAGGTGACTCCCCCGGAGTGTAGGAATTCTTAAGCCACAATGTCAAAGGGGCGATAGGGAGAGGTAGGTTGTAAGAACATAACTTACAAAAATTGAATGTTTGCAACAATTAAACGTCAGAATTCAGTCCTTTGAATGCAAATGATTAGAAGAAATTTCTTTACTTTTTACATGTTTGGCTCAACTGCTTTGTCAGTAAGAACTAAGTTTGGAAGATAATAAGATATTTACTGTTGCATTCAAAGTACATTTGAACCAGTTTTCTTTTTAATTTGACATGGTACTCTTTCTAAAGGTCAAAATTTTGCAGAGCGAATGATCTTATTAGGTTGTGATTGTCTTTTTGTCCCACTTTGTATTATGCATTAAGTTCAGCGAAAATTTTTTATATAAGATTATAGATAAAAATTAATCAATTTTTAGTAGTTTGATCCTTATAGTTTTTAAAATCAAATGTTTTTATAATTGTCAGAATTTTTTGAAAAGTTGTCTTTGTACTTATTTATAAGCATATATATTTGTTTATATTATTTATTGATCATATCTTTTAGAGCATTTCCAACCAGTGCTATTTTGGCGCTGATTGAATGTAGTTTGGCCCAACCTTGTGGCAAAAGATGGTGCTGGTGTGTTTTTGTTTTTTAAATTTTTATGTTTTTCTATAATTGTAAATATAATTATAATTAAAAGTTTTTAATCATATTTATTTAATTTAACAAATTTTTGTATTTTTATTAATTTTAATATTAACTTATTTTAAAATTTTAATTTTTTAAACATTTTTAGTAATTTTTATTTATTATTTTATTATTTATTTTTATGTGAAATAAAATTCATGTATAAAAATATATTTTTTAAAAAAATAAGAGAAAAGATTTTGCAAAGGAGATAAAAAAGAAAGATTTTGAGAATATTTTAAGAACATATTATTTCAAGAGTAAAAAAGGGAAATAAATGAGTTAAGAGAAAATTTTATTATTCAATGTTAAAAGTAGCTTTAAAATAAAGAGTTATAGATTGGAGATGGCTTAGTTCTTGTCATTATGCACATTAATAGCCTTAAATGTCTATCAATCTTCATTTGACATACATGCGATGTGCCTTTATGTGATGATCCGTAATTTTGAGGTCAGTTGGTTTTGACAAGAGTGATGTACTTTAGCTCCATGTGTCACTCGACGAACAATCTATAAGTTTTATTAAAAAAGCACATTTTTGTAATTGAAGTCTTGTAATACACATTTTATAAAGACGTACATAATATTTTATTGGTCTTTCAATTCCCAAAATACTCCTAAAATGAATATAGTAAAAAAAAATGTACACGTCATTATGTTCATATATGGGTACATGCTCTTAAAAATCTGAGTATTTTGGGAATAAGGTGAGTAACATGGTATTATTATACACAGCTATGTACTGTGTATAATAGTTTGTGCTCTCATCTTGCCGTCCTTCCCCCTATCGTTGAAATTTAGTAATAATAGAATCGGTCCGTTTTCGATCTATAAAGATTCTAAATAATCATTTATAATAGTTTTCTTCGTAAAATATTATATTAATCTCATAATATTATTTTGAGTGATGTATCAAAAAAGCCTGCGTGGAGCGCACGCTCGTGGAAACTGACTAAAAAAGTTTGAAGCTTAGGATTGACCGAATATAGAATGAGGCCAAATTTAACCATATAATATAACCTGTTAAATCCACAAATTTTGGCACACTTTCCGTGCTTATATTGTTGGAAATTTTGGACGCAGCCATTTGCTTTTTAACATAAAATAATAAATATTATCATACCCAGATGTTTCTGCTCTGTAGCAGCAGCAGCATCCCATCCCTGGGCCATCTCCTGTCCCAGTTTCTGAATCTGAAAACAGTAGGGTTTGACCCAAAAGAAAAACATCCATTCAAGCATCTCAATACAGCCCATTCATGTCTAAATTTCAGTTTTATAATATATATATATATATA
>JAJIYU010008622.1:0-17823 GCA_030144865.1 Tinospora cordifolia | reverse complement strand
ATTTGATTTGAAGAATGTAATCTTTTTATTTGATTTGAATGAATAAAGATTTGAAGTTTTCCTTTATTTACTTACATTATCTTGTTGAATATTAAACTCATTGGAAGTGTATTTATGAGTATTTCAATAAGTGTCAGAATAAAGGAATTGAGTTGCAAATTGTGTATTTCTAAATGTGACATAGGACCCAACTCGCCTTGTGGTTGAGCTTAAACCTCTTTCTTGGGGGTTGGGGAGTTACAAAGGTGGTATAAGAGCCTAGGCTTTAGGTGCCTTGGGCTAGAATTAGAAAGTCAATCAGTGGGTGTTTGACTAGAATTAGAAACTCAAATTGGGGTTTCACTTTGAATTGAATTGAATCTTGAATGCCTTGGGCTAGAATTAGAAAGTCAATTAGTAGTTGTTTGACTAGGATTAAAAACTCAAATTAGGGTTTCACTTTGAATTGAATCTTGAATGCCCTACCTTCTATTTTTGAAATTGAAAAACGTTTTCGAAAGTGTTTTCAAAAAGGAAATATATGTTTTTAAAAAATTTTGTTTTGATACAAAGACTACAAGTTGAGCTGATAGTGGGTAAGCCTTGTCTCGAGTAAAGCTAAACATTGAAAGGGAGGTGGATTATCCCACCCTAGAAAGTGCATTTGCTAAGTAGACATTAGTCTCGCCGCTCAATCTGGAGGTTGTCCCACTAGCTTATACAAGTAGTCCTAGTTGAAGAACTTTTACTTTCTATAAAAGAAAATTAGAAGGTTGGAAATTAAGGCAATGAATTAAATAAAAGTCAAAAAAGATGTCAAAGGTGGTATCTCAGCTAGACAAAGGTTGTGAATCAACCAAACGGAACGTTAGGTCCAGGGGAAAGACCTTCGGTAGAAACGTGGTGCAGCCATGGGTGGCACAGTGGATCAAAAACATAAGTCTTTAGAACATAGGCTAGAGATTGAAACTTCTGTGAAAATAGAAAATTGTTTGATCAGGACACAAGACCGAAAAATTTCTATATGTTTTTTATTCTATGTAGTATGGGATGCATAGGAATTCGTAGTTATGGAGGAAGCTTTGACTCAGAGAATGATGGACCATGTGTGGTTAATGATCAGTAACTCTGGCAGAACGGGTTTTTCTATACTCACTGGTATAGGACAATGGAGTATAGTGGGCTCGAGAACCTTAGTTATCGAGCAATTTGCAAAATTTTTTGGGTGTAGCTCTATTCTGGGTAAAAGCCTAAGTGGAAGCGATAGAGTGATATGGGCACTTGAACCTGAAAGCTTAGGTGGAAGCTTGGAACCTTGTTATGCTAGCTTGATTGCATGATTGTATGATATGTATGCTTTACTGTTTATTTACTTTGAGACCAAATCTTGTAACCATATATGAAAAGAACCTAAAAGAAAAACTTTTAGGCCACTGAACAAATTGAGAACCTAGAGACATAAATCTAGAGTCATGATGATACGAACATTTGATGAGGCAAATACTGACAACCTACTCGAATTGTAGAAAATAGCTGGAGCAAGGAAGTATGCAACCCAATCCACCACCTCTAATGAAACTAAGCAATAGGAACAAGAATTGCCTATTGGAATGGAACCATAGATGGAGGCCATGATGAATGAGATGTGGCAGAGGGTGTTGGATCAACTGTTGAGGGCAGTCCCATAGATAATCCCTTAGGTAGCTCCACAACCTCAAGTACCTGAACTTATTTAGGTTCAACAGCCAGAACCTATGGCCCAAGATCCCGAACATCAGAGGGCTTAAGAAGGATTGGAGGATGACAAAAAGAGGAAGATGCTAATAGAGTTATAGAAGCTCCATCTTCTACATTTGATAAGACTACAATTGCATCTCAACAGACCACTGGTACCAAGAGATAGAGGAAATTCTCAATGTACTGAAGGTAACTGGGTCGAGATGGGTGGCATTGGCCACGCACCACTTCAAAGGTCCAGCTAGAAGTTTGTGGCGTATGATGAGCATGGACCCTTATATAGATGTGGATGCCATGAGCTAGGAGAACTTCTCAAAAATCTTCTATGAAAAGTTATTTCCTAGGGCAACCTTGAGCAAGCTATAGGAGGACTTTGTTCAACTGAATCAGAAGGACATGACTCTAGCTGAATATGAAAGGAATTTCACCAAACTGGCCAAATTCTCCCCAGATTCAATCAGGGAAGAGAAAAGAAAGGCCAATCGATTCGCACAAGTTCTCAAGATGGAGATCCGAAAGATAGTGAAGACTCTACGGCTAAGGACTTACAAAGACCTCGTAGAAAAGGCCCTAACACTATAACAAGAACTCAACTTGGAACAAAGTTTGAGGGGGAAAAATAAGAAGCCTGGGAATGAAAAATGACGAAGGGGCTTAGAAGAAAAGAAAGAATGTTGGGAAAGCACCACATACACAGAAACAGGGGCAGGCCAAGAAAAAGTCAAGGGAACAAGCAAGGAAGCAAGGGTTTTGTTTTGTGTGCAACCAAAAGGGTCATCTGGCTAGAGGTTGTCCTAGTGCACAAGCTCGAGCTCCTCAGCAACAAGCACAGTAAACGAATGCCAATCAGGGGCATAACCAAGGTCGTGGGCAAAACCAGGCCAGAATGTTCACTGTTGAGGCTCAGAAAGACCAGGTCCATGCAGTGGAAGGTACGTTTTTGTTGTTCAATGTTGCTGTGAAATTGTTGTTTGACTAGGGTGCCTTAAATCTTTTATTTCTAAAGAACTAGTTGATAGGTTACAACTTGTCACGAAAACACTACTTGTAACTTTGAATGTGTCTACACCAATAGAGACCACTGTGACTTTAAAAAGAATGTATAATTGTGACCTAAGGTTCGAGGATGAACTCATAACAGTTGACCTATGTACTTTACCTTTTTATGACTATGATGTAATCTTCGGAATGGATTGTTTAGACTAGTACCGAGCCCAGATAGATTTTCCTAAAAGACGGGTGACCATAACCCTACCTTTGGGAGAAACCTATAGAATCAACGGAGATATGCGAAGACTACCAAGAAGTCCAACCATAGCCATGTTGAACTACTTAAGGTAGAAGAATGAGTTTGAGGAACTCTCTGAAGAACAAACTGTTGAACTAAAGAAAATCCAAGACCTAGCAGTAATTAATGAGTACGAGGATGTGTTTCCAGATGACTTATCGAGACTACCACCTTCTAGACAGTTAGAGTTCAAGATTAAACTTCACCTTGGAACCAACCCTATCGCCATACCTCGACGAGCTCCAAGAAAAATGCTTTATCAAGCCGAGTGAGTCACTTTGGGGAGCTCCGGTACTATTCGTAAATAAGAAAGATAGTTCTATGAGACTTTGTGTTTATTATTGGAAGTTAAACCAAGCTACAATAAAGAATAAGTATCCTTTGCCAAGGATTGATGACCTATTTGATCAGTTGAGAAGACCTACCCATTTCTCAAAGATTGATCTTAGGTCGAGATTTCACTAGTTAAGAATCAAGGAGTCTAATATGCACAAGACTGCCTTCAGGACAAGATATGGACACTTTGAATTCACCGTGATGCCCTTTGGTTTGATCAATGCCTTAGCAGCATTCATGAATTTGATGAACCGAGTGTTTAGACAACTATTTTGCGATAGTATTCGTAGATGACATTCTAATCTACTCCAAGTCAGAAGCTAAACATTTAGAACACTCAGAAGGCATCAATTATATGCCAAGTTTAGCAAGTCAAAGTTCTGGATGAAGACGGTCAAGTTCCTTGGCTACATAGTATTAGTAGAAGGCATCTCTACAGATCTGGAGAAGGTGGAAATGGTTATGGATTGGAAGCAACCTAAGACAGTTATGGAGATTAGGAACTTCTTAGGACTGGCTGTGTACTACAAAAGGTTCATCCAAAATTTCTCCAAATTAGCAAAACCTATGACCAAGCTGACCAGAAAAGGAGTTAAGTTTGACTGGAATGAGAAGTGTGAACAATCATTCCAATAATTGAAGAAGAGACTGACTACGGCCCCTGTCCTAGTCACTCCAACCCATGGTGTTATACTCTCTATACTGATGCCTTGTTAAGTGGACTTGGAGCAGTGTTGATGCCGGAAAGATGAGTAGTCGCTTACGCCTCGCAACAACTGATGGTCCATGATAACAATTACCCAACTTACGACTTAGAATTCGCGGCCATCATATTTGCCTTAAAGATTTGGAGACACTACGTTTATGGTGAAAAATTCGATCTATTTTCATATCATAAGAGCTTGAAGTGCATCTACACCCACGAAGAGTTGAACCTCAGGCAATGTAGGCGGATGGAGCTCCTAAGGACTATGATTTCCAATTACACTACCATCCGGGGAAGGCCAATGTGTTGACTGATGCCTTGAGTAGAAAGTTCAACCACCAGGAGGAAGAAAAGGGCAGGATGCTCCAATTGATCAAAGACTTTAGGCTGTGGGTAACCTTGAATGACAAGCAAGCCTACCTTTACAAAATGTCTTGCCAACTAGATCTACTACATTAGATCAGGGAGGAACGGAGGCAAGACAAGTGGCTTGTGGGTCTAATAGAAATAGTTGAACATGGTAAGCATTCTAACTTTAAGTTAGATGTTGAGAATATCTTAAGGCTCAGAGAAAGGATCTATGTACCTCAGAATAGACAGAGTAAGCAGACCATACTGGATGAAGCTCACCAGACCAAGTATACAATGCATCTAGGTGGGGATAAGATGTACCAGAATCTCAAAAAAACTTACTGATGAAGGGGAATGAAGAGGGACATGGCTAAGCATGTTGCCAAGTGCTTAACCTATCAACAAGTAAAAGTAGAACATAAGAAACCCCCTGGATTATTACAACCACTCCCTATCCCTGAATGGAAGTAGGATAACATTGCCATGGATTTTGTCAGTGGTTTACATAGGAATCAAAGGAGAAGATATTGTTTGGGTGATTGTGGATTGTCTCACCAAAATGGCTTACTTCTTGCAAATTAGATCCACAGACCAAGCCAGTAAGTCGAGAGAAATTTATGTGGAAGAAATCGTCAGGCTTCATGGTTTGCCCAAGACTACTGTGTATGAGAGAGATTCTTGTTTCACTTTACAGTTTTGGCAGAGTCCATAGAAGGAGATGGGCACTAAGCTCACCGTGAGTACAACATTTCACCCCCAAACGGATTGTCAATCTATCTAGATTTTAGAGGATATATAATAATCTAAAATTTTGTCAAATAATTAAAGATAAATAATTTTTATAAAATTAAAATAAAATACGTAAAGTGAATCAACTTTGAAGATTTTAAGAAACTTTTGGGTGCAAATTATGGGTAGGCAAATGAAACCTTAATTCGATATTTAAATGAAAATGTCAATTAAGCAGAATTAATTATGAAATCAAAAGAATAGAAATAAAGTATACACACACACATACACAAATATATATATATATATATAGGTTAATGTGTGTGTTAAATACTACATATTATAGAATATGTATATAGAAAAATTTACATAATTGAATAAAAATATAGTATGTGAGTATCAATTTATAATTACATAAATAATTATCTAAAAATAAATATATGAAATAAATATAAATAAAAATATATGAAAATGAAAAAATGAAAAAAAAATTGTAGACTATTAAATTGTTGACATTAAAATTATTAAAGTAATAGAAATATATCTAATAAATATAATATTAAAGAAATAGAAAGGAGAGAATATTAGAAAATTAATAAAATGGAAGGACATGTACAAATATCATGTTTACATCAATTAAAAAGTGTATAATTAGCAATTTTCGGACAATAGCAACCTTAAAAAGCAAATTTGGTAATTAGAAACTACATCCAACGGTCCAAACTCGATCTGTCCGATCCAACGAATAAAATCAAAGCCAAACAGTGCTCAGGAGCACTGGATCATTAAAATCCAAAGGCCTAGAATCAATCTGCCTCATCTAACGGTCGAGATCACTTTCGTTGATCGCGAACAAGATCCGAACACTGCAATTGAAGACCATCCAATGGCTAGGATTCGTGCTCACGATAGGATGATCATCTGGTGCTATGGTCGAGGTGCATCTAACGGCGAAGATCAAAGCCGCAGTGGTTGATCGTGAACGGTGCTGTGCTCGAAGAAGATCTGATGGCCCAGATTTAAGACGTCTTTGATCAATCATGAACCGATGCTTCATTCGAGGTTGATCCGAGCATCTAGATCAAAGTCGTATGAACGAAGATCCGCACATCGCAATCGAAGCTCATCCAACGGTCCATGTTTAAGGCGCCTTGCTAATCACAAATCAATGTTGTGATCGAGGAAATCTAGCGGTCAGGAGCTGAGACGATGATCACAAGCCTTTGATGCGAACGAGGATCATCAACGATCCAGAATCCATGCTCCAAGTAAAACCGAGTAAATAATGAAAAAAATCCAAAAATTCCAAAAAAATTCCAAAAAATCCAAAAAAATGTTTCTAATTTCCAAAAAAAATTATTCAAATACACTTGTTATTTTCCTATGCTTGGGGGGCATGAAATTTTGAATAATTAGCAAGTTTTCTACAAGAAGAACACCAAAAACTTACCATTCTATGCCATTCTAAACTCTATATAAAGGACCCCTAGTGCTCCCATTCTTTTCATCCCAAATCAAGAGCATACTAGTCCCTCTTGACTCTCTCTAGCCTTCTTCTTGGCAATCCCCTCAGTTCTTGAGTAATCTTGAACTGTTCTTGAGTGTTCTTGAGAGTTCTTGAGTGTTTGAAGTGTGCAGAAGAGACTTATAAGGTGGAAGTGATTTCTAACTTTTACTTCTTTATTTTAGTTTGAATAAATCTTGCATGTTCTATGATGTTTTTAAGTTGAATGATTGAATATATGTTTTAAATATGCATGTTTTATTTATGTGATGTGCCATGAATATACATGTTATGCATGTTTAGAAATCAAGAATAATGATGCATGATATGCTTGAACTGTGCCATGAATAAATATTTTATGGTTCATGTTATGTAAATGTTACATCGATGGTTTAATCTGATATTGTGTGTTTTATCACTAAGAAAAGATTAAATAATGATTCAATCCACGTACAGGCACGATGATGGACTACATAGTGTCATCGTGTGTGTTCCACCCCCGATCTGGCTTGCCGGCTTACCTTTGATGATTTTGAACTAGGTTTCCAAGAGTGATCCCACTTCATAGATATTGGGTTTGAGTTTCCAAGAGTGATTCTCTCTCCCAACGATGTAGAACACATAAATTAAACTCTTTCGGTCAGAAAATCAACCATAAAGAAGAAATTTGTTTGAATCGCCTAATGTACAAAAGTTTTTTATATGCTTGGTTTGTTTGAATTGAAATAATTATTTAAATGTTAGAAAGATCCACTAGGCTATGTGCTCACCCCTTCCTTCTATTTTTCAGGTAGTTGAAATACATGAAGACCATGAATATTAGTTAGGTTCTTTTTATTTAGAAAGTTTTTAATTTTTATGTAAGGGCATGTGGCCCAAGTTTTGAATCTTCCACTATAATAGTTTTTCTTTAAGATCAAATTATGCACTCAATTTTATTTAATTAATTGAGTTTATAAATTTCAATTTTTCTTGTACTATTGCCTTATTAAATTCTTAAATTTAAGTTATGTACTATTAAATACAATCAAGGCGTGAAATAATTGAAAAGAAAGTGATGCAAGTTGTGTACTTGTAAATGTAACACCAGCCTTGCCCGCCGTTTGGTTTAGTCCACTGTCAAGAAAATGGTGGTCATGTCCAATGCTTAAAGAAGGGGGGTTGGGGTGTTACAGGATATGTTGAGGTCTTGTGTTTTAGACTTCAAGGGGAATTGGAGTAAGTGCTTACACTTGATAGAGTTTGCCTATAACAATAGTTATCAGGTGAGTATTAAGATGGCTCCATTCGAGGCTTTTCATGGAAGACCCTGCAGATTACCTACCTATTGGGCTAAACTCAAGGATCATGAATTAACTGGACCAGATTTGGTGGAAGAAATGAATAACCAAGTCAAGTCAATATAGAGGCGGCTAACTACAACATAGAGTTGTCAAAAGAGCTATCTTGACAAGAGGAGAATACCACTAGAATTCCAAGTTGGGGACAAGGTATTTTTGAAAATTAGTCCTCAGAAGGGCATCAAGAGGTTCAGGTGTAAAGGAAAGTTATCTCTGAGGTTTGTCGGACCCTTTGAAATACTTAGAAGAATAGGGGAATGTGCTTATGAGTTGGACCTACCAAACTGAATGACTTTAGCTCATAACGTATTCCATGTACCTATGTTAAGAAAGTATGAACCCGACTCATCTCACATAATCCACTAGAAGGAAGTGAATATTCAATATGATGCTATTTTTGAGAAAACAACAGTCAAAATCCTTGACCATAAAGTACAAAGTCTACGAATGAAGGATATCCCATTAGTGAAGGTACTGTGAAAATATCACAAGGCGGAAGAAGCTACTTGGGAACTCAAAAGTGAGATGAAGACCATGTATCCACACCTATTCACTAGAAATCCTTAGTTATGTACAAATTTCAAGGACACAATTTTTCTAAGGAGGGTAGGTTGTAATACGCTAAATTTTTTGTACTCAATTAAATAAAATTTATCATTTATTCAGTGAAATATGAGTGGAAAATGAAACCAGACTCATTTTAGGGCTAAATTTAGCAGGTTCTAAAACTCTCATTTAGTGCCCCTTAGGGACCCAAAACAACTTGAAATGAAGTAAGGTGACATGAACCAACTAATGGCACAACATATCCAAAAATTAGAACAATTGGTCGAGGTTAGGGTTTTTATTTGCCAAACGCCCTTTAGGGGGTCCAAATTAGAAAGAATTGGCATTTAGGGTACTTTGGGAGATCGAAATGACTCGAAACGAAACAAACTGTCATGAAATAACAAAATGAATGACATGTCCAAAATTCAAAACAAGATTTGGATTTTCATTTGCCTAGTGACATCAATGGGTCTTAAATAAGTTTGAGGGAAAATCACCTTGGGCCAAACCATATCTTAAAATGTGCATTAGGTTTATGTAATTCCAAAACTATAGGTTATAAATCATAATTACTTGTAAATAAGGAGACATTAATTTTTATTTAATTTTTGTAAACCCATGAAGTCATGGCCACCCCAAACATGTGCAAGTCACATAGGTGGAACGCCATGATCATGTGCGCCTACCCTACCCAAAACTCCATGGGACATATCCATCATTTGAATTCATGAAAAGTGATCCCATATGTCATACAAATGATCATGAATGCCCACACCTACCCAAGGAATGAAACGTCCCATAAGAATTGAAAAATCCAAGAAGAGTGATTCCATGTGCACCATACTTGATCATGTAAACCATGCCCCATTTGTGCTAAACTGGCCAACATGTGTGTGTGTGTGTACATCTGCGCAACCCAAATTAGAAAGGTTTGAAATCTGAAACGTGCACCCAAAAACCCTAGTCATCCCATTCACATAAGCTAAGAAAACCAAAATAGAAACTTCCTTTTCTCCCCTTTTGGCACCAACTCATGGGTTTACACTAAAGGGTGCACCATAATTGGAGTTTGAATTATTTAGCGAGTTTCCTTAAGCTTAGATTTGCATATTAGACTATGATATAGTGGTCCTTCAAGTTTTATTGCATACTACCCTTGCTTGACGTCCAAGTATAGAGAAATAGCAAACATTCCATGTGTGTTGGTGTGATGAACAAGCAAGGGAACCAAATAAGAAAGTTTTTTGAGCAAGATCCTATCTAAAGGAGGACGTCCCAACCAAGATTAGCATGATTCCAATTGTGAAAATATTCTCAAATATTAATTAAGAAAGAGGCTAGAGAATCAAATATTAGCTCATGAGAATTTGGCAAGCTTAAGTGGGCCCATGAACACACTTGCCTTATTCAAGCCTAGCCGTCCACCATGATTTGGAAAGTTTCCCAACTTTGTGAGCTGCCCAAGCTACCCTAGGCGTCCTCTTAGTGCTCATGAGCTGCCCCTCTTCTCTCTTTGCCTGTTCTTGCCCTCTTCTTGGCGCCTTTTCTCACTCTCTTTTCTTTCTTGTGTGAGAAGTTCTTATTTCAGTATTTTAGAGAGTTGTTGAAGTAGTTTTGTTGGTGATTAGAAGTTCTTGAAGTTTTGAAAGTGGTAGATAAGAGGAACGTCTACTGGATTCTACAAAGAAACTTAGATTATGGTGGAGGAGATTTCTTAAACCTCTACTTTGCTATTTTAAATTTCTACCATGTTCATGCTTATTTAAATTGTAATTTTCAACATGTCGTATTTTAGTTTCAGCATGTTTAATCATGTTTTAATTTTAGTTTAGCATGTTTTTATGTTTAAATTACTCATGAGAGCATGCCATGCTTAGAATCTATGCTTCGGATTTAATTCAATGTTTCAAGCATGCTATGTGATGTTTTCATGCTTTCTTGGTTGTTTAAAATTATAACATTTATATTCTGAATTTTTTTCATGATTATGTGATCTTAAATATAATAAAGTGAAGATAAGAACCACATACTGTCATAGTGACCCGTATGGGTGCTATGGGTGTTCTTAACACATGCTTGGAGTGTGTGGTTGCATGGCACAATTAAGGGATACCTGGTATGTGGCATCCAATGGAAAGTGACAAAGAAATGTCTTTCCACCCGAAAGAGTAGTATCTAAATTAAGAACGTGAAGGGAGTAGAACCCCTTTTAGTCTTAACATCAACTACAACCAAAAAGTTATGTGAATCACTTAATGCATGAAAGTGTTTGAATTTGGATGTGCTATTGATTTGAATTAGTAACTTCGTTGTTTAATGAATAATCCACTAGGTTATGTGCTCACACCTTCCTTCTATTTTTCAGGAAATTGAACTTCATAAAGATTATGGATTTCTGAAAGCCTCCTTTTAGAAAGTTTATATTGGAAGGACATAGTGTCCCAAATTTTGAATTATAGACTTTCGCTAAATTTTACTTTTGAATTTTGGAGTTATGTAGTAAATCTTTGGATTTGATTTCAAGAATATAATCTTTTTATTTTATTTGAATGGATAAAGATTTGAAGTTTTCCTTTATTTACTTGGATTATCTTGTTGAATATTAAACTCAATGAAAGTGTATTTATAAGTATTTTAATAAGTGTTAGAATAAAGGAATTGAGATGCAATTTGTGCACTTGTAAATTAAATATAGGATCCAACCCGCCTTGTGGTTGAGCTTAAACTTGTGTCTAAGGAGATGGGGTATTACAAAAGTGGTATCAAAGCCTAGGTTTTAGGTGCCTTGGGCTAGGATTAGAAAGTCAATTAGTGGTTGTTTGACTAGAAGTAGAAACTCAAATTAGGGTTTCACTTTAAATTGAATTGAACCTTGAATGCCTTGGGCTAGAATTAGAAAGTTAATCAATGGTTGTTTGACTAGAATTAGAAACTCAAATTAGGGTTTTACTTTGAATTGAAATAAACCTTGAATGCCCTACCTTCTATTTTTGAAATTGATTGCCCTACCTTCTAGCCTTCTTCTTAGCAATCTCCTCAATTCTTAAGTAATCTTGAATTGTCCTTGAGTATTCTTGAGAGTTCTTGAGTGTTTAGATGTTTTGGACTAACGAAGCTCTGCCAGATTTCAGAGCATGCAAAAGAAATTTACTTTTAAGGTGGAAGTTACTTGTCAAACCACTATTCTACTTATTTAGTTTAATACCATGTTCATGCATGTTTGATTTCAGTTTAGTATGCATATTTATGTTTGAATAACATGGGTTTCTTTTTTAAAACAATTCATATCCGCATGTGTGTCATGAAATCATTTCATGCTTAGATTATGTATGTTTAGGTATGTTTTAAAGCATGATGCACAATAAGTGTTTGCTTTCATGTTTTGAATGTTTATATGTTAAACATGTTGAAATTATTTTTATTTATTTTTCTTGAGTATAATTTATTTATGATTCATGATTATGAGATTTAATGAAAGATGTTGAGATTAAGAACTATGTACTATCACAGTGAACACGAGGATCACTTGGATGTTCTTTACATGTGATTATTAGTTCACATGGGTGATGTTCCAAAATACTTGAAATATGGGTTAGGCCCTAAGTCTAATGAAACTTGACATAAAAAAGGTATTTTCACTCAAGGGAGGTATTTCGATAAAGAACACTAAGGGTTTTGAAACCGTTTCAGTCAAATTTGCAACTATAAACAAAATGTTGTTTGAAACACCTAATGATTTATAAGTGTTTGAATTTGAATGTGTTATTAATGCTAAATTAGTGATTTAGTGGTTTGAAAAAGATCTACTGACTATATGCTCACCCATTTTCCTCAGATTTTTCAGAAAATTGACTTGCGTGAAGACTATGAATATTAATTAAGTTTTTTTTATTTAGAAAGTTTCTAATTTCTATGTAAGGGTATGTTGTCCAAGTTTGAATTTTCTGCTATAATAATTTTTCTTCAAGATTGAGTTATGCACTCAAGTTTATTCAATTAATAAAGTTTATGAATTTTTTTTATCTCTTGTATTATTGTCTTATTAAATTCCTAAATTTGAATTATGTATTCTTAAATTCTATTAAGGCATGAAAAAAATTGAGATAGAAAGTCAAGTTGCGTACTTGTAAAGTAACACTGGCCCGGCCCGCCTTGTGGTAAAGTCCAAATTGAAAGTCTCGAGGGTTGGTGTGTTACACAAAATGATCGTTCTTAGGGCAGACAGTAACAACAAAATGCCAACCAGGGGCAGAATCAGGGTTGTGGTCAGAATTAGGCTAGAATGTTCACTGTGGGGGCCCAAGAAGATCAATATCCTCAGTATAAACCCTAATAGTCCAATGTTAGGACAAAAAAATTAATTTTTGGAATATAACTAGTGGAAGAGAGTTCTTAAGACTAGCTACATGTTAGCATTTATTTTGGCTTTGAATAAGGATTCGTACCTCTGATTTTCAATTAATGAAAATGAATTCCTTAACTCTTGTTGCCCCACATTAAATATATGAATGAGAAAGAAAGTGTCAATTACTCGAAGTAACAATCCCAAAGCCTACTATGTGGTCAAGTCCACTGAGTCGAAGGTGGGAAATGTTCAACCTCAAATGATTATACCAAATAATTAAAGATTTTAGGATGGGTGTAACCCTAAAGGAAAGACAAGCCTATCTTAATAGCAAGTATTGCCATCAGACCTATTGCATCAGATCAGGGATAAACAAAAGGCAAGACGAATGGCTCACAAGCCTGATGGAGGAAAGTGAATGGGATAAGCATATTGACCACAAGTTAGATGCTAAGAATACCCTAAGACTTAAGAAGAAAACATCGTATGGGTAATTGTGGATCGTCTCACAAAAGTGGCTTAGTTCCTGCCAATCAAATCCACAGATCAAGTCAGTAAGTTTGAGAGAGTCATCTGGACACTAGAGCATATGTTGAGGTCTTATGCCTTAGACCTTAAAAGAAAATTGGAGAGAGTATGAACCTGACGTTCAAGATAATGCTACTTACAAAGAAGTAGTAGTTAGCATCCCTGACCACAAAGCATAGAGTCTGAGAACAAAGGATATCCTATTAGTGAAAGTACTGTGGAAACATCACGGGGTGGAAGAAGTTACCTAGGAACTCGAAAGCAAGATGAAGACCAAGTATCCACATCTATTCACTAAAAATCCTTAGTTGTATAGAGGGAGAAATTTTTCTTAGGAGGGTAGGTTGTCATACCCTAAAAATTCTATACTCAATTAAATGAAATTTATCATTTATTAAGTGAAATTTGGGTGTAAAATAAAATCGGGCTCATTTTAGGGCTAAATTTAGCAAGTTCTAAACATCTTATTTAGTGACCCTTAGGGGTCCAGAACAACCTGAAATGAAGCAAAGTGACTTGAATTGACCAATTGAACAACATATTCGAAAAGTAGCTCAATTGGTCAAGAATAGGGATTTCATTTGCCAAATACCCTTTAGGGGGTCCAAATTTAGAAAGAATTGGCATTTATGATACTTCGGGGAATCGAAATGACCTGAAATGAAATGAGATGATATGAACTAACAAAATAGATGACATATCCAAAAATCAGGACAATTGGCCAAAATGAAAAATTTTCATTTGTCTAGTGATTTCAGTGGGTTCTAAATAAATAAATTATGTGAAAGGAAAATCACTTTGGGCTAAACTACATCTTAAATTTTTCATTAAGTTCATGTGATTCCAAAACTATAGGTTAAAGACCATAATTCCTTGTAAATAAGGAGATATTAATTTTTATTTGATTTTTGTGAACCTATGAATGCATGACCACCCCTAAGCATGTGCAAGTCACATGGGTAGAACATCATGATCACGTACACCCTCACCCTACCAAATTATATGAGACAAAGCATTGTTTGGAAAGCATGAAGACTGGTTCCATGCCTATTTGTGATGACTTGATGATTTGAAGAGATAGAGAAAAGTTCCTATATGCATGAGAGCACAAAAGAAAGAAAATAGAAAGTTTTAATGAACTCAATTAAGAATGGTATCACATGTTGATTCAAGAACCTAGATTGAAAGTTCGGAACCATGATCATGTGTCCATCAAATTTAGATCATGTACACACTAATCAACCACGCTGGATGTCCAAGGAAGGAATAAGAAAGTTTTCATGTACTATACACACATGGCACACAAGTAAATGAACTCAATTAGCCAGTTGCCTATGTGTGCCACTTAAAAGAATAAAGGAAACAAAATCAACAAGTGATCACATTATCTAAATCATGTCCATAAGAGAAAATAGGAAAATATTATATTCAAATATATACTCACAAAGAGAAAGAAAGATTCCTTGCTCACAAGATTTCACCAACTTAGAAATTCCCATTTATGCTCCCTCGTGATGCCAAACGAGGAAAAATCCAAGATGTGCTGACATATACACTTACTAAACTAGATATGCTCACAAAATCTCTTCAAAGAGGACATCCTAACTAATATAGGAACCATTCCAAATCTGATTTTATGATCACACTTAAATAAGAAAGCACATATATGCTCATAAATGAATAGAAAGCCTTTGTGGTCCCAAATTCCAAACCATGAGCACACTTGCTCTATTATATGCAAACCATCCCAGGAGTGTTTGGAAACTTGCCCAACTTCGTGAGCTACCCAAGACTGCCCAAAACGTACCCCCCTTGTTTATGAACATCTATATAAACCCCTTTTTGCTCACATTCCTCTCATCCTAAAGCAAAAAGTTGACACTTCCCTCTTTGTTTGTTCTTGCCCTCTTTTGGCACCTTTCTCACTTCTCTTTTCTCTCTTGTGTGAGAAGTTCTAATTTTAGTGGTTTAGAGAGTGGTTTTACGTGATTTTTGTTGGTGTTTGAAAGTGCTAGATGTTGGAGAACTTTGCTGAATTTTTGGGGAAAGAACCACTACTAAAATGAAGGGGATTTCTAGAACTTCTATCTTGTTATTTAAAGTTCCTTGCTTGTTCATGCATGTTTATTTTTTAGTTTATATGATGATTTATTCAGTTTTAGCATGATTGATTATATTTAAATTTTAGTTTAGCATGTTTGCATGTTTTTAATCATTCATGAGATCATACTATGCCTAGAAACTATTCTTAGGTTTGCTTTTAAGTTTTCAAGTATGTTATGTGTGTTTCCATGCTTTCCTAAATGTTTAAATTCTGGGATTTAATATTCTGATTTACTATCATAATTATGTGAATTTGAATATGAGAAAGTGAAGATAAGAATCACTTACTGTCATAGTGACCCATATGGGTGCTATGGCTGTTCTTAACGCATGCTTGGAGTGTGTGGTTGCAAAGTGCAACTAAGAGATACTTAGTATGTGGAATCCAATGGAAAATAAGAAAAGAATGTCTTTCCACCCTAAAGAGGGGTATCTAAATTGAGAACATCAAGGGAATAGACCCCCTTTCAGGCATAACGTCAACTTGAAACCTACTTGTTGTGTGAAAAGCTTAATGTATGAAAGTGTGTGAATTTGGACAAGTTAGCGATTTGAAATAGTAAGTTTGTTGTTTGATGAATGATCCACTGGGCTATATGCTCACCCCTCTTTTTTTAACCTTTTCAATAAATTGAATATGATGGCAATGAAAATCTTATAGTAGCTATATTTAGAAAGTTTCTATTGTTGGATAGTTTCTTTTTTCAATGTAAGGGTATGTCGTCCAATTTTGAATAAGACATCCGCTGAATTTTTATTTTAAAATTTTGAGTTATGTACTCTTGATTATGAATTCAATAATATACTTCTTTATTTTCTTTAATAAATAAAGAGTTAAAAATATTCCTTTTGCTACTTGTAATGCCTTATTGAATCTAAAATTGGTCAAATTGGGTGAGGCACTCATGAAAGGTTCAATGAGAGTTAGAATAAAGGAATCAAGATGTAAGTTGTGTACTTGTAAATGTAACATAGGACCCAGCCTACCTTGTAGACAAGTCTGTTAAGAATAAAGTGGCAAAGTCCAATTGAGTTTCTTGGGGGTTGGTGTTTTACACCTACCTTATCTTTTTGAAATTGAAAACTATTTTGGAAAGTGTTTACAAAAAGAAAATATATGTTTTGAAACGTTTTGTTTGGATACAAAGACTATAACTTGAGCTGATAGTGGGTAAACCTTGTCTCGAGTAAAGCTAAACATTGAAAAGGAGGTGGGTTATCCCACCCGAGAAAGCATGGTTGCTAAGCAGACTTTGGTCTTGCCACCCAATTTGGAGATTGTCCCATCAGCTTATATGAGTAGTTGGAGTTGAAGAACACCCGTCAATTCTATAAAACAAAATTAGAAGGTGAAAAATTAGGGCAATAAATTGAATAAAAGTTGAAAAAGATGCCCAAGGTAGTACCTTGACTAGACAAAAGTTGTGAGTTAACTAGATTGAAACCTTGGGTTAAGGAAAGAGACCTTAGGTAGAAACATGGGTGTAGCCAAGGGTGGCTCAGTGGATCAAATGTATAAAACTCTAGGACATAGGTTAGAAACTGAAAATGTGCGAGAACAGAATACTTGTTTGGTCAGAACATGAGATTGAGAAGATTCTATAACTCTGGTTTCTATATGGTATGGGACACATACCTCGACTCGGAGAATGATGGACCATGTTTGGTGAATGATCGGTGACTTTGGAAGAACTTGTTTCCCTATGTTTGGCTAGTATGGGACAGTCTGGTATAGTGGGGCTGGGGAAACCTTAGTTGTCAAGACATTTGCGAAATCGATTGGGTATGACAATTTTTTGAGTAGAAGTTTAAGTGGAAGGGCTAGAGTGGTATGGGACACTTTAACCTGGAAGCTTAGATGGAAACTTGAAATTTTGTTATGCTTGCGTGAACTTGCATGATTGTATGATTATCTGAAAGCATGCCTTACTTATATGTATGTATGTCATATGAAACCAAATCTTGTACCTAGGGGCAAAAAGACCTTAGAAGCATAAACTGATAGACCACTAAACAAATCGAGAACCTAGAGACATGAATCTAGATTCATGATAATATGAACGAAATAAAAGATTTTGGGAATACGAACTCAATGAACGAATATGGACGGAACAACTATCTTCTCAAGTCTAGAAAAATATTTTGTATTCCAAAGATAATAGTAGACGGGTTGTGTGCCCTAGATTATGATTCACTTAAATCTTTGACTTGTAGATAATGGTTGGATCAAAGAGATATGCTACTAGATCTACTCCTTCTGACAAAACGAAATAAAGATAATAGGAGATACCATCTACATGGAGGATCGAATGGAAACCTTGATGATGG
>JAJIYU010008621.1:0-17890 GCA_030144865.1 Tinospora cordifolia | reverse complement strand
AAGGCTAGAAGCACAAGATGACAACTCAACTCTTATTGCTTGGGATGGTTTGAGTTGTGAGCATTGGGGGGTTTATATAGGCTTCAAAAGTGTATAGAATGGCAAGTTTTTTGTTGGAAAACTTGCAAAAATTTAAATTTTCGTGCCCCCCAAGCATAGGAAAATAGTAGGTATTTTTTTGGAATTTTTTGGAGTTTAGAAACATTTTTTTTGAATTTTTTTGAATTTTTTTTTGAATTTTTAATCGAATTTTCTGTTATTATTTTCGGAGCAATTGATCATGGCCATCAGATCATTCTCAATCGCTGCATCAGATCTCTGATCGGGCGGGTTGAATCTGAGTGCTTGGATCGTCCTCGAGTGCATCATTCATTTCGCGATTGACGGAATGCGACTTTCTGGACCGTCGGATGATCATCGAGCGCTGCGTTCGGATCTTGATAGCGATCAACGAATCTCTTTCCAGCCGTCGGACGGTCCTCGATCGCGGTGCGTTCGCGATCTCCGACTGCGCTTTTGATCTGGCCCGTTGGATGCTCCTCGATCGCAGCACATTCGCGATCGATGATCACGCTGGAGCCGTGAGCCGTTGGATCTAGTGGATTGAACGTGGGCCGTTGGATCTAGCTTATTCGGTGCATCCGGGCACCGGTTTTGGTTCGATCTCGTTCGTTGGATCTGGAAACTCGTTTGTGAACTGTTGGATCTCGTGGATTCGGTGCTCCTGGGTGCCGTTTTAGACTTCGATCATGACCGTGAGATCTCAGATCCTACAGATGATGGGTTTCTGGCCGTTGGATCGTATTTCTAATTACAAAATCACTTCCTAAAGCTTCTATAATCCGAATTTTAGCAATTACCCACTTTCTAATTGATAAAAATTTGATTGTATTGCATAAATTATTCTATTTTATGTACTTACTAATATTTTTCCTTTTCTAATTTATTTAATATTATATTTATTAGATATATTTTCATTTCTTTAATATTTTTAATGCTAATATTTGGATAATCTATATTTTCCTTTTCCATAATTACATAATTTATTTCTTGTTTCATTTTCAGATAAATTATGTAATTATACACTATTATTTACGTAATGTTTGATTTTTAATAAATATATTTTATTTAATTATATGAATTTTTTTTTTCTATGTACATATTCTCATAATATGTAGTATTCACATTTATTGTGTTAACATACACTTTATTCATACCCATATTAACCTATATGTGTATTTATATTTTATTCTTATTTATTTATTTTACTAAAACTTAATTTTTTATTTAATTATCAAATTAAGGTTTTATTTGTTTAATTTTCACTATATCTCTAATTTATTTTATTTTTCATGTGTCAACCCACCATTTGCATCCAAAATTTCTTAAAATCTTTAAAATTAATTTATTCAACTTATTTTATTTATTTTAATTTTTTGACAAAATTTTGGAGTATTACAACCATTATAGTTGTTTAAGTAACACTATGGGTGCTCTTCTCTTATGATTTGTTCATAAGGTTTATAACCTAAGTGCTTGGTTGGTGGTTAAGAGTCCTTAAGTTCCAAGGTCCAATGAAATTGACTAATGCAATATTTCACTCTAAGGAGGCACTTAGTGAATAACATCAAGGGTTGAAAAACTCTTTTAGTATAAGACACAACTTCACACAAACTGATGATTGATATGTCTAATTTGTGCTAGTGTTTAAATTATGGATGTGTTAATATTTTTGAATATGAAAATAGTTGTTTAAGATCCACTGAGCTTTTAGCTCACCCTTCCTTTAACATTTTTCAGGGATTTGATCTTATGAAGAAAAATGTGGAACGTCTACCTTTTAGGGTTCTTTATTTTTCCATGTAGGGCATGTTGCCCAAATCTTAAGAATTTCCACTATGTTTTCTTTATTTAAAAGTGTGAACTTTCTTTTATGATTTGATAAAGATTTGGAATTCCTTTTATATCTTATAATGTAACCTTGTTTAGTTTTTATGGCATGGGATATTGGGAATTAGAAAGTCAAGTGTGTGTCACTTGTAAAGTAACATAGGACCTAACTTATGGTTAAGTCCACTGTTTCAATAACTGTTATCACAGCGGATGCAACAGTGGTTACGTCCACAAATGGTTACGTTCAAATGAATGGACAGGGGTGGGGGTGTTACAAAGGTTGTATCAGAGCCTAGCCTTTATTTGCCTTGGGCTAGAAATGGAAAGACAAGCCTAGACATATGTTGTTGGGCTAGGATTAGATAGTCAAAGTATTAGTTGCTTGACAAGAATTAGAAACTAAAAATTAGGGTTTTACTTAGAATTAGAATGCCCTACCTTCTGTTTTGAAATTGAAAAACATTTTTAGAAAGTATTTTCAAAAAGAAAATAAATATTTTGAAATGTTTTGTTTGGATACAAAAACTGCAAGTTGAGCTGATAGCGGGTAAACCTTGTCTCGAGTAAAACTAAACATTGAAAGGGAGGTGGGTTATCCTGCCCTAGAAAGCACAGTTGCTAAGTAGACTTTGGTCTTGTCGTCTGATCCGGAGGTTGTCCCACCAGCTTATATGAGTGGTCTGAGTTGAAGAATGCCCCCATTTCCTATATAAAGAAAATTAGAAGGTTGGAAAATCAGGGCAAGAATTTAGAAGATGCCAGAGGTGGTATCTTGACAAGATAAAGGTTGTAAGTCAACCCAAGTGAATCATAGGTCTAGGAAATGACCTTAGGATGTAGCCATGAATGGCACAGTGGATCAAAAGCATAAATCTATAGGACATAGGCTAGAGACTGAAACTCATATGAAAACAAAAAATTGTTTGATCAGGACACGCAACCGGGAAGCTTCTGTACTTTTCGATTTCTATGTAGGATGGGGTGCATAGAAATTCGAGGGTACGAAGGGGACCTGGACTCGAAGAATGATGGGCCATGTATGGTGAATGATCGGTGAATGGGTTTCTCTATGCTTAATTGGGATGGGGCAATTGGGTGTAGTGGGAAACCATAGTTATCGAGCAATTTGCAAAATTGTTTAGGTGCAGCTCTATTCTGGGTGAAAGGCTAAGTGGAAGGGGTAGAGTGGGATGGGGTACTTGAACCTGAATGCTTAGGTGGAAGCTTGGAACTTTGTTGTGCTAGCGTGAATTGTTTGATTGTGTGAAAAACATACTCTGTTGTTTATTTGCTCACTTTGAAACCAAATCCTGTACCCCTGCATGAAAAGAACCTTGAAGAAAAACTTTGGGCCATTGAATGGATCAAAAACCTAGAAACGTAAATCTAGAGTCATAATAGAACAAACGCTAGACAAGTACTGACACTCTGCTTGATTCATAGCAAATGGCCGGAGCAAAGAGAACTGCCACACGATCAACTACTTCTAATGAGACCGAACAAGAGAATTAGGGACTGCCTACAGGACTTGAGGCCAGACTGGAAGAGATGATGACAGAGATGTCTTAACAAGTACTAAACCAACTGAGGAGGGATTTGGCATAGATGATTCCTCAAGCGATGCCACAGCCGCAAGCACCTAAACCTGTTCCGATGCCACCACCAGCACCTATAACAGAAGAACGTCTGAGGAACCAAGCTAATCAAGAGGATGTGAAACAGACGAAGCTCCTGATAGATTTGCAGAAGCTTAACCCTCGACATTTTGAAGGAATCGAGACCTGCATCCTGGCTGACCACTGGTACCAGGAAATGGAGGAGCTATTAAATGTGCTGAAAGTGACAGACCCACAAAGAGTAGCCTTAGCTACACACCATTTTAAGGGCCTAGCCCGGGGATGTTGGAGAATGCTACAATTGGACCCACGTACCAACACTAAGATAATGAGCTGGGTCAAATTCAAGGAACATTTCTATGAGAAGTTCCTCCCTGAAGTTATGCTATGAAAGGTTCAGGAGGAGTTTGTCAGGCTAAGCCAACGAGACCTGACAGTAACCGAATATGAAAGAAAGTTTACAAAGTTGGCGAAGTTTTCTCCAGATTTAATTTGGGGAGAAAGAATGAAGGCCATTAGGTTTCACAGGGTCTCAAGCTTGAGATTTGAAAGACAATAATGGCACTGGACCTTCGAACCTACAAGGAGGTTGTAGAACGAACATTAATTCTGGAATAGGAACTCGACCAGGAACAATGGTTGAGGGGAAATAACAAGCGGCCCAGAAATGAGAAAGACCAACAAGGGGCCAACAAGAAACACAAGAATGGAAAGGCTCCATAGTGGAAAGGACAAAATAAGGATGAGGCAAGGGGAGCAAGCAAAGAGATTGGGGTTGTGTTATTTGTGCAATTAGAGGGGCCATCTTATTACAAACTGCTCGACTGCACCAGCCCAAGCTCCCAAACAGTAACAACCACAGAACACTCAGGGACGAGGTCGTCCTCAAGCCCGACCTCAAAATCAAAATGCCAATCAAGAGCAAAACCAAGGTCGTGGTCAGAACCGAGCCAAAATGTTTGCAGTTGAGGCCCAGGAAGACCAGGTTCCTGTAGTGGAAGGTACGTTCTTATTGTTTAATATTGCTGTAAGATTGTTATTTAATTCGGGTGCCTCAAAATCTTTTATTTATGAAGAACTAGCTAATAGGTTGCAACTTGTGACAAAAACACTGCTTGTATCTTTGAATGTGTCCACACCAATAGGGACCATGATAACCTCAAAAAGAATGTGTAGTTGTGACCTATGGTTTGGGGACAGATTGTTGACGGTTGATTTATGTAATTTACCTTTTCATGGGAATGGTGTAACATTGGGGATGGATTGGTTAGACCAGTACCAAGCCCAAATAGATTGTCCCAAGAGATGAGTGACCATAACCCTAACTTCTGGGGAAACTGTTAAGATCAATGGGGACATGCAGAGACTACCGAGGAGTCCATCCCTAGCCTTGCTAAACTATTTGAAGCAGACGGGTGCGCTCGAGGAGCTTATTGAAGAAGAATCTACAGACTTGGGGAGAATACAAGACTTAGCGATGGTTAGTGAGAACGGGGATGTATTCCCAGACGACTTACCTGGACTACCACCAGCTTGAAGATCGAACTTCATCCTAGAACCAACCCTATAGCCATACCCCCATATAGAATGGCGCCTATAGAATTAGTTGAGTTAAAAGCCCAACTAGATGAACTCAGGGAGAAAGGGTTCATTAGGCCAAGTGAATCACCCTAAGGAGCCCCAATATTGTTCGTAAAGAAGAAGGATGGCTCCATGCGATTGTGCATTGATTATCGAAAGCTGAATCAGGCACAGTGAAGAATAAGTATCCTTTGCCAAGGATTGACAACCTATTCGATCAACTACGAGGAGCCACTCATTTATCTAAGATTGATCTTAAATCGGGCTATCATCAGTTGAGGATCAAAGAGTCAGATGTCCACAAAACGGTCTTTAGAACCAGATATGGACACTTTGAGTTCAGCGTGATGCCATTTGGTTTGACCAATGCCCCGACAGCTTTCATGGATTTGATGAACCAAATGTTTAAACAATACCTTGACCAGTTTGTGGTGGTATTCGTCGATGATATCCTAATCTATTCCAAGTCTGAAGCTGAACACCTAGAACACCTGAGGATCGTGTTGGAGATCCTCAAGAGGAACCAACTATATGCCAAGTATAACAAGTGCAAGTTCTGGATGAAGACGGTCAAGTTCCTTGGTAATGTTGTATCAGCAAAATGAGTTGCTATAGAGCCGAAAAAGGTAGAAGCAGTCATGAACTAGAAACAACCTAAGATGGTGACAGAAATCAGAAGCTTCTTGGGATTGGCTAGCTACTACAGAAGGTTCATCCAAAACTTTTCCAAGTTGACAGGACCTATGACTAAGTTGACCAGAAAAGGGGAAAAGTTCAAATGGAATAAGGAGTGTGAACAAACATTCTAGGAACTGAAGATGAGGCTAACTATGACACCTATTCTGACTACCCCAACTCCGGGTGTTCCCTACATTCTCTATACTGATGCCTCACTGAGTGGGCTGGGAGTGGTCTTAATGCAGAAGAAACAAGCCATCGCCTGTGCTTCTAGACAACTAAAGGTCCATGTGAGAAATTATCCTACTCACGACCTAGAACTAGTAGTCATAGTGTTTGCCTTGAAAATTTGGAGACATTACCTTTACAGTGAAAGGTTCGACCTATTTTCAAATCACAAGAGTTTGAAATATATCAACGCACAGAAGGAGCTGAACCTCAAGCAACAGAGATGGATGAAGTTTCTTAAAGATTATGACTTCCAGTTACACTACCATCCAGGAAAGGCCAACATGGTGGTCGAAGCATTGAGCAGGAAGCTCCACAAACATGAAGAGGAGAAGGGTCAGATGTACCAACTAATTGAAGACTTTAGACTGGAAGTGACCCTTAACGAGAAGGAAGCTTACCTCTACAACATGTCTCGCCAACCAGATCTTATACAACAGATGAAGGAGGAACATAAGCAAGAGAAGTGGCTAACTAGATTGAGGGAAGGTATCGTACAAGGTAAACATCCTGACTTCAAGATAGACAATGAAAATACCTTACGATTCAGGGAGAGGATATGTGTACCTCAGAATGGGTAGAGTAAGAAAATCATCATGGATGAGGCCCATCAGACCAAATACATGATGCATCCAGGAGGAGACAAAATGTACTAGAACTTTAGAAAGACTTACTGGTGGAGAAGAATGAAGAGAGACATGGCTAAGCATGTCTCCAAGTGCTTAATTTGCCAACAAGTTAAAGTAGAACACCGAAAACCCTTTGGAATGTTACAACCACTCCCTATCCCTAAATGGAAGTGGGATAACATTGCCATGGGCTTCGTCAGTGGTTTACCTAGAAACCAGAAGGGAGAGGATACTATTTGGGTTATTGCAGATCGTCTCATCAAAGTGGCTCACTTCTTGCCAATCAAATCTATGGACTAGGTTAATAAGCTGAGAGAACTCTATGTTAAAGAGATAGTGAGACTTCATGGCGTATCTAAGCCGATTGTGTCTGACCGAGACTCTAGCTTCACTTCACAGTTCTGACAGAGTCTACAGAAGGAGATGGGCATGAAACTCACTGTGAGTACAACATTCCGCCCTCAGACAGATGGACAGTCTGAGAGAGTTATCCAAGTTTTAGACAATATGCTAAGGTCTTGCATCTTGGACTTCCAAGAAAATTGGAGTAAGTACCTGCACCTGACAGAGTTTGCCTATAACAATAGTTATTAGGCAAGCATTAAGATGGCTCCGTTCGAAGCTCTTTTTAGGAAGACCCTATAGATCACCTACCTGTTGGGCTGAAATCGAAGACCATGTCTTGACTAGACCAGACTTGGTTAAAGAAATGAACAACCAAGTCAAGTTGATGCAAAAAAGATTGATTACAGCTCAGAGTTGACAAAAGAGTTATGCCGACAAACGAAGAAGACCACTACAGTTCCAAGAAGGGGACAAGGTATTCTTGAGAATCAGTCTTCAAAAGGGTATCAAGAGGTTCGGGTTGAAGGGAAAGTTATCTCCAAGGTTTGTGGGACCCTTTGAGATACTCAGAAGAATCGGGGAATGTGCCTATGAGTTGGACTTACCTCGTTGAATGACTCCAACTCATAATATGTTCCATATATCAATGTTGAGGAAGTATGAACCAGACCCCTCTCACATTATCTACTAGGAGGAAGTAGACATCTAGGATGATGCCACTTACGAGAAAGTAGCTATCAGGATTCTCGATCACAAGGTACATAAATTGAGAACATAAGACATACCATTGGTAAAGGTACTGTGGAAACATTACGGAGTAGAAGAAGCCATATAGGAACTAGAAAGCGAAATGAAAACGAAGTATCCACCCCTTTTCGGTAGAAATCTTTGAACATGTACAAATTTCAAGGACGAAATTTTTGTAAGGAGGGTAGGTTGTAATACCCTGAAAACCTTACACTCAACGAATAAGAAATTTCCATCTTTTTAGTGAAATTTGAATGAATCTAGCCTCAGTTTAGGGCTACATATAGAAAATACAAAATTCTCATTTGGTGACCCATATGAACCTAAAACAACCCGAAACGAGGTATGGTGTCATGAACCAACAAACTAGACTACATATTCGAAAATCAACCCAATCGGCCAAAATTAGGGTTTTGTCCTATAAGGGGATCTAGATTTGAAAAGAATAGAGAATAGAGGTGCCTATCGAGCTCGAAATAACTCAAAACTTCAGGAGATGCCATAAACTAGAAACACACATGATATATCCAAAAATCAGACCAATTGGCCAAGGTTTGGACCTTCATTTGCCTAAGGCATTCGGTAGGTTCTAAATAAGGAAAGTTTTGGAAGAAAATTACCTCGACCAAATTGTACCTTAAAATTTAGGTCTTGATCATGTGGTTCCAAAACTATAGGTTATAAACCTAAATCCCTTATGAATAAGGAGATATTTAAATTATTTAATTTCATGTGAACCCATGAAGACATGGCCACCCAAAGCATGTGCAAGTCACATGGGTGGAACACTGTGATCCTGTACACCTTCACCCTACCCAATCACCTTGGGATGTCTTCTCTAATTTGAACACATATAAAATGATCCTATACACCACATTGATGATTTAGTACACCCACAAGAGGTGTCACCTAGAGAAATTGATGAAAGAATGATTCCATGCACACCACATTGTGATCATGTACACCATGTTGCCAATTAAGCCAAAACCAACCTCTATGTGTGTGTGTGTGTGCATGCAAATGTGTGACGTCCAGGTTAGAAGTTTCTAGACCATAAAATGTGCCTACAAAACAAACCCTAGCTGTCATTTGTGCTCAAGAAACCAAGATAGAAAGTGGATAAAAAGGATGATCCCACCATGGTGCCAAAATGGGGAAAATTCTCTCCACGAAGAAAACGCTACCTTTGTTCATGCCTAGGTTAGGAAGTTTCCTTGAGGATCAGATTGGAATATCAGCATGTGATTGTGTGTCTCTCATGGTTTGATATTGTACACCATCAACTGGACGTTCAAAAGGGAGGAAAGAAAGCTTCCATGTATATGGTTATTTGGTGTGCAAGCAAGATAACAAAAGGAGAATGTGCTAAGAGAATATTCTCCCTCAATATGGGACGTCCATAATGAAATGGGAAAGGTTCTAGAAGTATTTTAGTCTCTGATTTTGAATTAGAAATAACCACTAGTGGGCCCACAAAGAAGATATGCACACATGCTAGAATATGCACACTTACCATGTCTTATCTTTGGTGTTTGGAAACTTGCCCAAAGGTGGTGAGCTGCCCTAGCTGCCCTAGGATGTCCCTTAGCATGCTTAAGACACTATATATACGCCCTCTCATTGTTCACAAATCATTCATTCCAAAGAGCAGGTGAAAACGTATCTCTTGTGCCTCAAGCCTTCTTCTCTCTTTTCTTTATTTTGACGTCTTCTTTTGTGCCTAAGGAAAGACTTTTAGTTCTAGTAGTTAGTGATCATTAGAGAGTTATTTTGTTGAAAATTAAAGTGTCAAAGCTTGGGAAAACCTCTGCTCGATTTTAGAGAAACCATCATTCAAGGTGGAAGTTGCCCTCTTAAACTTTTTTCCATATTCAAGCCATTAGCATGCTCATTCTTGATGATTTGTTTGTTGAAGTTTCTTTCATGTCTCATTTCAGTTTTAATTTATCATTCATGATCGTTTTAGATCTAATTATCTACCTAATATCATGCATTAGTAATGCCATTCATGTTAGTATCATGTTTAGGTTTTTTTTTCTTTCTATACGTTTGATGCATGATTGTGTATGAAGGATGCAACATTTTTAGGGTTCTTTATTTTTCCATGTAGGGCATGTTGCCCAAATCTTAAGAATTTCCGTTGTGTTTTCTTTATTTAAAAGTATGAACTTTCTTTTATGATTTAATGAAGATTTAGAATTCCTTTTATCTCTTATAATGTAGCCTTGCTTAGTTTTTATGTAATGGGATATTGAGAATTAGAAAGTAAAGTGTGTGTCACTTGGAAAGTAATGTAGGACCCGGCCTATGGTTAAGTCCATTGTTTCAATAGTTGTTATGACAACGGATGCAACAGTGGTTATGTCCACAAATGGTTAAGTCAAAATGAATGTATGGGGGTCGGGGTGTTACAGATCACTATGATAGTACGTAGTTCTTATCTTTAGCTTCTTATGTTTAAGTTCACATAATCATAAAAGAAATTCAGAATATAAATTTTTGAATTTTGAACAACCAAGGAAGCATGGAAACATCATATGGCATGCTTTAAACTTCAAAGTAAACCTAAGCATGAAATCTAAGCATGGCATGACATCACGAACAATTAAAACATAAAAACATGCTAAACTGAAATTAAAATATGATCATTTATACTGAAATTGAAATAAAATAGGCTGAAAATCAGAATTTAAACAAGTATGAACATGCTAAAAATTTAAAATAGCAAAGTAGTGGTTTAAGAAATCTCCTCCACTTTAATCCGAGTTTCTTGTTGAATCTGGCAGAGGTTCCCTTTATCTACTACTTTTAGAACTTTAAGAACTTTTAACTACCAACAAAAACTACTTCAAAAACTTTCTAAAATACTCAAATAAGAACTCCTCAAACAAGAGAGAAAAGAGGGTGAGAAGAGGTGCCAAGAAGAAGGCAAGAACAAGCAAAGAGAGAAGTGTCAACCTTTTTGCCTTGGGATGAGATGGATGTGAGCAAGAGGGGGTTTTTATTGGTGTTCATGAACACAAGGGGACAATTTGGGCATTACACATAATGAGAATCTTTTCCAACACAATGATGACGTTTTGCATGGATTTGACAAGTGAATCTCATGGTTTGGGCAAGTAAGCTCATGGTTGGATAAGTAGGACCACTAAGGTTTTCCATCCAAGTGTGAGCAAAATCTTTAAACCTTACTTGTTTCTTTTATGTGTGTGAACACAATTAAAGGTTCAAAATACATTTTAATCTCTTGGACATCCTCTATTAGTAGGAAAATGTTCTAATATGTTGTGATTCATGAAATCAAATAAGTTTTTAATATGGGCACACAAAAACAAACCTTTGGAATTTTTCTTATTTCCCTTGGATTCTCTCCCTTTTTGGCTCCATATACGAGCATGAGGTAAGTTTCTATTTTTTAATTTTTCCTAGGCGAAAGAATCTTTCTATATCTCTTTAGATTAGTCACTCTCCACTAAACTTCTATCTTGGGTTTGTCACATGTATGCACCCCACACACATATGAGACATTTTGTATGTAACCTTGGTATACATGATCATATATCTTGACATGTGGAATCATTATTCATGGTTTCTATAGGTGTAGGCATACTTGATCAGTTACATGGCACATGGGATCATTCTTCATAGTTTCAAATAATGGGAACGCCCATTGAGGTTGAGTAGGTTAAGGGTATACATGATCATGGTATTCCACCCATGTGACTTGCACATGTTTAGGGTTTGTCATGCATTCAAGGGTCTACAAAAATTTCAAAAAATTACAAAGAATTATAATTTATAACCTATAGTTTTAGAATCACATGAAAAAAATTAAGAATTTCAATATATGGTTTGGCCAAATTGATTTTCATTTATTTTCCTTATTTAGAACCCACTGAAAGCACTATGAAATGAAAATTCAAATCTTGGCCAATTGTCCTAATTTTTGGATATGTTTTTTATTTTGTTAGTTCATATCATCTTGTTTCGTTTCGGGTCATTTAGATTCTCCGAAGTACCCTAAATGTCAATTCTTTTTAATTTGGACCCCTTAAAGGGCGTTTAACAAATGATCGTGCCACGTCGTGAGTGAATAGGAGATAAATAATAATAAATGAATTAGAATTATGTACAATTTAAAAATAGATGTAGACGATGCTTAGGAATAAATAAATTATTTCGTAGCTCACTCGCGCTCATGCGAAGGTGTGAGTGATGCGAAAATAAAAATATATCATTTGATCGAAAAATAATAAAAATAATAATAATGATAATAATAATATGATAAAACTATATTCTACGTTTTATAGATATATATAAAAAAAAAGCCAAAATAATTATTTAATTGGTAGCAATAATAATAATAACATGGTAATATATATACATTGATAATAAGATCTATACATTAAGATGATTGGCACACACACACGCATATATATATATATATATAGGTCTTGTATATAGGAAAGAGACAAAATGTATATCGTGGTGAATGTATCATAAGGTTATATAAAAATATATTCATTTACATTCTTAGAAAAAAAAAACCAACTTATAAAATAAAACACATGAATATGTGTGTAGTGATAATCGAGTGGTGTGTGTGTTTACAAGAAATGGTGAGTGGGCGGTGGAACGAAGTGTGCTGAAAAAGAGTGAGCTGAAGGAGTGAAGTCACAAACCATCCGGACAACGGTGGATCGGACAACGGTGGATTGAAGAGGAAGCCAATGCGTGGCTGCTGGTCTGGTCGGTGTGATAAGCATACAAGAAGAATTGAAGCACGAACAGAAGAAGTAGAAAACTGGAGCAAGATGGAAAGGAGAGGAATGAGAGAGAAGGGAGAGAATTGTGATTGCTGCTGCCGTTGCAGCTGGTGATCTGCTGCTGTTAGTTGAAGAAGAAGAAATCAGAGCCAAGGTGCCCTGTTTTATGCAACTGCTGCTGCTGTGGATGGTGAATGGTGTGACGAACCGTGAAGGAGAAAAACAGAGCAGAAATACTCTGTGCTGCGTGCGGCTGCTATCTTCACTGTAGAACAGATAAGTGAGGTAGAAACAGAACACGTTTGCTCTGTTAAATGGTGTTGGTGATGATGGATCAGGTGAACAGGGGACGAAAGGTTGAAGGGCTGCTGCAACTGTCACATGAAGAAGTTATCGGTGATAGTTGGTAGGACGGAAACAGAGCAGCGTGGTGTCACTGCTGCAGGTTGCTGTCGTTGTAGCTGCTGAATGAGAAGGAAATGGGAAGACACGCTGCTGCTATGGTGGACGTTAAACAGAGGAAAAATGGCCAAACTGCTGCTGGTCGTTGCAGCTAAAGCCAAACAAGAAGAAGAACTAGAGCAACAGTGCTCTGTTCTATGATAGCTGTTGTTGTTCACGTTGCTGGCTGAGGAATGATGAAGAGGAGGTGCTGCTGCTGGTCTGCTGTTGCTACAGCGATGAAGAACCGGGGAATGAAGAAGAACGGCTGCTAGTGCCGTTCTCATTGCCGTATTCTACTGCTGTTACGAGCCATCGGTGCAGGACATGGGGTGTGGTAGCTGCTGCTGCTACTACCATTAAACGGACAGATGAAGAAGAAGATTATGGCTGCAGCTACTTTAGGAAGTGGAAACGGAGCAGCTGTCGGTTGCTGCTGTTGTTACGTCGAAGGAGAGAATGAAACAGGAGATTGACTGAAAAACAAGAGAAGAAGAAGATGAAAACAGAGCTGTGTAGAGCATTTGAAGCTAGTTTTGGTTTGTCCTAGAACATCGTTTAATAGAGGGAAGATTGTTTGTTTTGGTTTGAGTTGGAGGTTGTTGAACAGAAAACAACAGAGGAGCACCACTGATTTGAAGCTCCAAAGCTTTGATTCTCAATAGTCCGGTCAACTGGTGGAAATGGAAAGGTGAGAAACAAAATTAAAGTCTGATGTTATTTTTCTTATTAAAGTCGTGGTTGAATTGGAATAAGATTAACCTTGGTTAGGTGGTGAAGTGTTTAACACAAAAATTGAAGGAGCACATCAATTTCAGTGGCTCCAATCCTGGTTCGGCCGACCATTGGAGAATAAAGAAGGTAAGAAAACATAACTGGATTTTGAAATTGTGATGCTACCGTGCATTTCAATTAATTGTAGAGAAGTTTGATTATTACTGTGCGTCAAACTTTTTGGAGAATTAAGATATTGGTACAACTTAATGTGAGTTATATTGATAGAAAAGAATTGGAATTCGGTTGTAGTTTTGACCTTTAAATTTCATGTTTCGTGTTAGATAGAGGTAGAGCACTCATCGCTCGAACAGTCCGAGTCTAAAGTTGTGAACGTGAACTCCAATTGAGATATAGAATCAAAAGGTGTGACGTTTATTTTAAATAGTTTATTATTTATGAATTTATTTATTTAGTCATTTAAATCTTGTAACCTTGAATAAAATGTATTGGAATGAATATTAAATTTAATTAAATTTAAATTTTTAGATAGTAGGAAATTATTGTAATGATTCTCGATATGAAAACAAAACGGAATAAAAAATTAGAAACTATTTTGACTAGAATATATATAAAATTTTAGAATAACCCTAAATTAGTTGGAATTGAAGTCCACAATTATCTTAGGAGTTAATTAAGCTTAAAAATAATTCTATTAAATGTTAAATTTCATATTATACGAATATTAGCATATCGAGGATTTCGAAGAAAAGCAAGGAGCCCCGAAGATCGGCGAAATTAGGTGGGCGTGACTTCTTTGCTCATATGTATTATATGGATTTAAGATTCAAAACATTTGTTTGGATAGTTTTAGGATTACTAGAATTCTGTTAGAAAATTTATTGAACTTTTTGGCGTGCTTGGATGATGGGTGATGATTTATTTTAATTGTGCTTTGTTTATCTATGGCATGCGTTAATGAGAAAACATGCATTTAGATTTCATTATTTACTCATGAGAATAGCCTGCATTATTTGATCTACTTTTCATGATATGTATGATGGTTGGCATGATTGAAATTGTTTGTAAAATTAAAATAAGACGATGGTTTATTAAGAATCGACGTACCGGTACAATTGACGAGCCTGAAGCAGATCGAGGTGGCATCTCCTATATGTTACCGCTTGAGATCGTAGCGCCACAAAGCGGATCTTAGGTATTCCCACCCGGAGCTAGCTGTGACAGCTCAAAGTCTTTGGGAGACGGTACGATGCTGCAGTAAGTACACTCTCTTAGGCTGTGATGTGAGTGTTGATTGATTTTAGACGGTTATTGGAACCCTCTGAGATTAGATTGGATCATAGGGAATACCGAGAGGCATCTCAACCCTCTTCCGGTCTTAGACTTTGACCAAAAATAAATGAATGTTTGAACGCTTAATGTTTGAAAGTGTTTGTAATATTTTGAATTGGGTCTATATAATGCATATGATGTGTATGATCGATCCACTGAGCTTTCGAGCTCACTCCCACTTTATTTTTCAGGTACACCTGGACGTAGTGTATGTTAACTTACGTCAGAGGACTCGCACTCTGATTGAACACCTTAAGGGGAGGTTGTCCGGGATAGGTGACTTGGAAGTCTTATTTTATGTACTTTATCGGATTGTTTTAATGTATCGACATTGGTTTTAACTTCGATTGTTTTATCTTTCAATGACCTTCCTTATGTAACGATGTTGTTTAAATGAACGGTTTAAAAAGTATTCCGCTGCATCACTTATGATTTATTCAGTAAAATTATTGTGATTTTTTATCTTGTATAAAATATCTTTATAGACATTGATTTAATAACAAAGGGTTATGAACTTGACTTTAAAGAAAAGAATTTGATAGAACGAAACCTTAGGTAGCATCTCGATTTTCATCGGGCGACGATCCACACGTGAGGTTACACGTGAACGGAGGTCCAGTTGAAAATTTGGGTGTTATAGTTCATGTCACCTTTCTTCGTTTCAGGTTGTTTTGGGTCCTTTTGGGTCACTAAATGAGAGTTTTGGAACTTGCAAAATTTAGCTCTGAATTGAGTCAGTTTTATTTTGCACCCAAATTTTACAGAATAAATGATAAATTTTATTTAGTTGAGTACAGAAAATTCAAGGTATTACAGAGTAGTAGTAATGAAGTGCTACACAAATTTTTGTGTAAACAATCGGGAGATTTGAAGGAGATTCAATAGAAGCTTCAAGAGGAGAAAGGCTATTTTAGGTGGAAGAGATTTCTAAACTTTTGACTTATTATTTTTATTTAAACATGATGTGCATGGGTGTTTATTTTTAGTCAAGAGATATGTCATGATAATGCATGCCATGATTATAAATGCCATGATTAGAGATGCATGCTTAGGATTTTATGATTAACAATGCATGATTCATGTTGATACATGCCATGTTACCATGCTTGTATGTTTAATGTTATTTAAATTTAGTTTATTCACGTGGATGTTATTTTTATATACTAAATCAAAGATTAAACAAAGATTTTAATAATGTACCGCGATGATGGCGGATTTTCATTGTGAGTTTCCAATTAGGAATTGTCGATGTAAACTAAGGGTTCGAAGTTGACCCCACACCAAAAGTGATGGGTTTGAGTTTTAGTAGTTGATCTCTCTCTAAGGGTTGGAACACTGGGGTATATTTCCCTTCGATCCTTAATGTCAACTATAACAAACTACTATTTGAATCACATAATGTAATACCCCAAAATTTTGTCAAATAATTAAATAAATTAATTTTAAAATTTTTTTTGGGTGCAAATTGTGGGATGACACATGAAAAATAAAATATATTGAAAATATAATATAAAATAGACAAATAAGACCTTAATTTGATAATTAAATGAAAATTAAGATTTAGTAGAATTAACTATAAAATTTAAGGAATTGCTTGAGAAATAAATAAAAATAAAGTATAAATACACATATTGGCTAATATGTGAATGAATAAGGTATGTGTTAGCATAATAAATGTTAATATATACATAGAAAAAATTCATATAATTAAATAAAATGTATTTATTAAAAATAAATCAAACATTATGTAAATAATAGTATGTAATTTATAAATTATTATCTGAAAATGAAATAGAAAATAAATAAAAATACATGAAAATAGAAAATACAAATTATTTAATTAATAGCATTAAAAATATTAAAGAAATGGAAATATATAAAATAAATGCAATATTAAATAATTAGAAAGGGAAAAATTTTAGTAAATTATCAAAATAGAAGGGAATATACAAGAAAATCAAATTTTTATCAATTAGGAAGTGTCTAATTGGCAAAATTTCAGATAATAGCAACTTAGAAAATGATTTTTGTAATTAGAAACACGATCCAACGACCAAAAACGTATAATCCATCCGATCCAAGATCCAACGGCCAATATCAAGATCCTATCGCACACCCGGATGCACCGAATCATCAAGGTGGGACGGTCCAAAATCAATCTATCCAATCCAACGGTCTAGATCACAGGCGAGAGATGATCATCGCGAAATCGGACCGCACACGAAACTCAAGGACGATCTGTGCCATCCAACGGCTCAAAACGAGGCGCGCTGAGGAGATCGCGAAATGATACATCGATCGAGGATAATCAACGGTCCAGACCAAATCCAAAAATCTCAATCGCGATCTGATGCTGTGATCGAGGATCATCAACGGCCGAGATCTCACCCGCCAAAACTCAATCGCGGACGTACACATCGATCGAGAATGATCCAACCTCTAAGATCGAATCCGCCTGATCCAACGGCCGAAGATCCATCCGCAAAAACGAATTCGCGATCTGTTGATGCGCTAGAGAATGATCGGACCGCTGAGATCGAAGATCTGGTTCTGTTGCTTGATCCGGGAACAATCCAACGGTGCCGATCGAATTCTAATGCGTGTCTCGAGGCAAATCTAATGGTTGAAATTCTATCTGCCCGATCTGATCGCGAAACGTATCCTGAGGAGGATCTGACGGCCATGATCATTTGCTCCGATTTAAATAACCGAAAATCCGATTAAAAATTTGAAAAAATTCAAAAAAATCCGAAAAAAATGTTTCTAAACTCCTTAAATTTTCAAAAAAAATACCTACTATTTTCCTATGCTTGGGGGGCACGAAAATTTGAATTTTTGCAAGTTTCCCACCAAAAAACTTACCATTTTACACACTTTTGAAGCCTATATAAACCCCCCA
>JAJIYU010008620.1:0-17795 GCA_030144865.1 Tinospora cordifolia | reverse complement strand
AAGTTGCTGAAAATTGGTTGATGAGAATAGAGACTATATTTGATGATATGCAAGTGGGGGATCAGGACAAAGTGAGATTGGCTACCTTTAAACTCACCGAGGATGCAGAGCAATGGTGGAAGTCCACAGGTAGACGGCATGTAGGTGAAGTTTCTTGGGAGAAATTTAAAAGTCAAGTTGCATTACCGCGGTAGAGTACCACAATAACTAATGGGGGTTTTCAAAATTTAGACACACTACTATGATAGTCAAAGTAAATTTTCCTAGAAAGAGAGGGAAAATGATGACACTATCGCGGTAAGCTTGATTGGTACCATGGTAAACATTCTGAAAATTGGTTTTATGGGCATGTTCTATGCATCCCTTGTTCTCCTATGACCCTTCAACTTCTAGACTGCAAAACAAGTATTTGAGATTGAGATAGGGTCATTTTACCTTCGTTGAATTGTCAAATTCTTCAATTGTTCCAAAAGAACTCCCAGCAATGTGTCCCTGCTAATGTGATGCAGAATTCTAGGTTTTCTCCTTCCTACAACTTTGGTTGTTGTGTGACACAACTTAGGGAAAGGAAGGGTGTCAAGAAGAGGGCTAAGAGAGTAAGAAGAGAAAAGACTCGTGGTTGCTTGAGTGACGAGAATGGTGTGTTTGGGCAGAGTTTTTATAGAGTTCTCAATGACAGGTTTGGGGAATTTTGAGTTGTTTCTATTGTAGAAACCTTTCTAAATCTTTGTTTCACTTGCTTCTCACACACAAATAATAGCAAGCATTGATTTTAGAAGTTGTCTATATGTTAGAGGTTTCTTACAATCATTTTAGAGACTTTACATAATGTTTTTGTGTACGTTTTACATGTAGTACTACGGTAAGGGAGTTGCATCATCGCGATAACCAATCTTTGTGGTTCTAATTCGATTTTTTGGGAAATTGAAGCACTACCACGATAATCAATATTGCTACTGTGGTAACCAGTGGATAATTTCTATGCACTGTTTTGTGTTTCATTCCAGTCTACCGACCCTTTTATACATCGAATTGTACGTCTTTTGCACCATCATTTCATGAATTCTCCAAAGTTTATTTTACTCGAATTATTTTATTTAACTTTATTTATCAAAATTTTGTACAAATTTTGGGCTATTACAATATGTTACACACTACAACAAGATTCAAGTAAACACTATATTACACACGATGCATTCAAATCAATCAAAATTACGAATGTTCACACTAGCATGACTTTAAATCATTAAAGATCTAGACACATAGTGTAAAATATATAAACTTAAATAAGATTTATGAAATGGGTAATCATATCCACTTGAATCGTTAACTTCCTGTTTACTTATACTCTTTAACATGCTATACTTTCAACCTACACACACATATTATTTTATAGGTTAACTTATAATTCGCATTATATTATATATTATATAAATGTAGGTGTATGAATAAATATATAGTGCTGGTACATGTATGGCATCATGTATTTAACATGCGCGTGTGTGTGTTTGTATATATATATATATATATATATACGTGTTAGATGTTTAAAAATCATAAATATAAATATATACGTCATATCAGAAACATATTATACACTATCATAAGTACATATAATATTTCATTTTATATTTAATATTAAAAGTATATATGTACAATATCGATAATATATGTGTACACACACACACACACACACACACACACACACATATATATATATATATATATATACTTATAAAAAGAGAAAATTAATCTTGAAGATCAAACAAAAAAGGAAATTATAAAAAATGTCAAAAAAATTAACTTAATAACATAATTATATGCGTCTTTTTTACTTAATTACGCATATATCGTATATTGTTAATTATTATAAAAAATATTGGAATATATATAGTGATGTTCTTCTTCTTCTTTCCTCTTCATTGTGTGATTTGCTTGGTGCTTCACGCCACGATGATTTTGCTACAGTATTCTGGTGATTGGGATTGGTTTGTTCATCTCGGTGCCTTTAATTATCCACTGTAAGCAATTCTTAAGATTGAACTTGTAGGATTTTTGACACACAGGTGAGCAGAATGAAGGAAACCAATGTCAATGCTCTTGATAGAAAGAACGAAGGAAACCAAGGAAGGAAACCACTCGAAAGGAAATCAAAACAAACGAAAGCGGAGAAGGAAACCAGAGCAGCAGAGCACGGAAGGAAAAAAATGATGAGCAGCAGAGCACGGAAGAAAACCAGAACAAAGGAAGCCAAAACGATAGTAAGGATAAAAGACATCGATTAAAACTGTTGATTGTTTTGTTCCATTACCTAAAAGGACACCAGAATGAAGGAAAGCAGAAAGAAGGATGTTGCGACCCCTTTCGCAGGTGACGTCATGACCGGCACAGAATTCTCAAACATGTCAGCACTCTGACATGTCCGAAAACCCTGTAAGCCTTCCTAACCAAATCACCCAATTTTTTTTTCAAAAAATTTTGACAGAGTCTCATCTAAAAATATAACATGTCACACATTTCAAAACACCTGATAATCACATGCAATACACAAAACCAAATATTTTCCTTCATCCACATACCCATACATCCACAAAATTCATCATTTGTTCTGACAATACATTCAAAAGATAACACATTCATATTCATTTTCCAAAAGAGTAATCTAACTAGGTTTTACACTTTTCACATACTATTAATTTCAGAAACCCAAAACTATTTCACATCATCTTTCCTTTTCCTTTCCTGTCAGAACCTGGAGAAAATGATTGAGAGTGGAGTGAGCAAATAACAAGCTCAGTGAATAATCTAACTTATGGCATTATATAACCATCATATGTACATAAAAACATGCGAAGTAAAACAAATTCAAATCACTTGCGAAATGAAGTAAACATAACATACATGCGTAATTTAATGTGTAAACATGGATTTGATTTCAATAACATGCACTCTTTTAAAACATGAGTTGTCTCCCTCCTTCTAGATAACAGAGCGAATTTGCTCCTCACCGCACAAATGAGGAGTGCACCGGACCTCTAGTTATCTAATTATCTACTAATTTCTATCTCATGCCAGGAATTCACCAACCTAGATTACCACAACGATCAATCCTATGAGTCTGTTTCCAGAGACTATGACTAATAGAAATGCTGCCATGTCAATAACCTACTTAGGTACGTCATTAACATGCTACAATGCATCAAAATCATTTCGTGGAATTCAAATAGGTATGAAATGCAATATATCTCATTTTATTTCATCAAAAGCAACAGTTTTAATTTAATACCAATGTCAGATATAACATTACAAGTAAAGATTAGTCACAATTACTGTCCAACCAGTTTCTAATATCCAATAACAGTCTAGTTTCACAGCACAATCAAATCCTGCCATCACAAATTATTTGATGTGCATCAAATCAAATTCAACTCATTTGAATTTATTGTATAAATCATTTTTCACGTATTACTACTCCTATTTGACCCAAGATATTCGTTTAACTCCACCTATTGGTGCGCATTAGCTCGAATATGCTTAATAATCTTTAATATTACTTTTCTGCTCATATTAAATAATTTTATAACAGAAAATATCAAAATAAGCTTTTTAACTATATTTTTATTAAAATTTTCATTTTCAATAAATAACCCTATGGGTCAATCGCTCACCAAAATTTTAATTGATATTCAAAATTTATGAATTTGGTGTCGATGGGTACACATTTTCATTCTCTACACTCCTATGGCTTTCAATCAAGGTTTTATTGGGATTTAACTCTATCAAAACCCCATCCAAAGGTTATAAAACTTTAAGTATTTATTTTAGAATATACAAGATAAACAAATGAGAACTAACTACATATTTGGGATCTACTTATCAACATGAGTATTTTGGTATAACTTTTACTAAGTTTTACCCACTGTTGAAAAATACTCAATTTTTAGATACAGGTATAAAACACTATCCATAGTAAAAATTGTACCGATAGGATTGTAGTACGAGGCTTAATTAGCATTTTACTAACTAGAATAAGAGAAAATCACTTACCTATGTGTCAGATTCGGTGAAAAATCAAGCTTTTCCTTCTTTTACCCTTTTCTTTCTTCGTTCTGCAACTAGGTATAGACGTTCTGGAGTTGGAAGATAAAAGAAAGTCGAATGAATTGAAAGACATGCTCCCACCGTCCCTTACATTATATCCAATAACCAATCAATTTCAAGAGCGTCATTCTTTCCTCTTGACTTTCTTTTCCTTCTTTTGTTTTTTTTCCTTATTTTGGTTTTCTAAAAATGAAGATGGGAGTCAAAAAGAAGCTACAAGTTGTGGTCAGACCACCAACACCATCCATCCATCCATATCATCTTTTCATTGTGTGTTTTATTCATTTTGTTTTTTCCCCCAAACCAAAACGTGCCAAACTTTGCTATTAAAGATTGTGTGGCCCAAATTCACCACCACCACCTACATTAATTGCTCAAATTCACCACCACTTAACTATTGCATAATTTATTCAAATACACCACCACCTTATCTTATCATTTTTTTTCTATCTTAATAACCAACTACATTATATTTACCTTTATATTATATCTAATTTGTTTGCTCAAAATCATATCACCCCATTTAATATATATATATATATATATATTTCATTATTTATACTTTAGATAAATTATTATTATTATCATTAAATTATCCAAATTTATTTTATTTTCTAAACCTCTTTATAAATTACATTTTACAAATAATTTAGTTTAACTAATTTATACGCGTCACTTGTATTATTAATACCTGTGTGTAATTAACACATATGTACACGAGTAGTTCGTACAAATACGTGTATTTATACATATTTACCTTTATTTAAATTAATTTATGTGTCATAATAATTACGGGTTGTTACAAAGGAAACTAGATCAAAACCATAACGATAGCAGATCATAACCAAAACGAAGGAAAGTAGCGATTAGAACCAAAACGATAGCAGGAACGAAGGAGGAAACGATGAGACGAAGGAAAACAACCATTATAACTAGAATGATCGTACGAACAAAGGAGGAAATGGTGAGCAACATAGCATGGAGAGGCTGTAATGGTAGTGGCAGAGGTGAATCTCTGTGGCCCTTCGACATCGTACCCGACAGTGGTGAACTTAAGCCCTAGGTTCTGCACCATGTGTCAATACTTGGCATATTTGTTTAAGAACGCTAACTATAAATCCTTGAAAAATGATGGTGGTGGTTGTAGCGGTGGTGGCGATACCAGAGAAGTTGTTGATGATGGTGGTGTTCTTCTTCTAGTTTCATCACCAAATCTACAACCGCACTATATACCGATGAATAGCAATCCCTTACCAACAATTTATATAATGTATAACAATGTTTTTCCAACATCGTATACCAAATGTATATTATATAGCTATGTTTTTTCATCACTATATACCAATTGTGCACCATGTACTAATGTTTTTCCAGCACTATACACCAACTATATACCGTATATCAATGTTTTTTTAGCACTGTATACCCACTGTATAGTATTATGGCAACTATTGTAATACCATAAAATTTTTTTGAATATTAAGAATATATAAATGAGTTCATTAAATTATGAAAATACATTAAATACTTAAGGGTAGAATGATAATTTTGCCTCTTAAGGATAAAATGGTAAAATCACATGAAATGTTAAAAAAAGTATTACCACTATCCTAATTATCTCCTAAGTAATTTTACAAAACAAAAATATATATAAAATATAAGTAGTAGAATTAGGAGATGAAATATATATATTAAAATATAAGTAGTGGAATTGGGAGGTGGAAATATATATATTAAAATATAAGTAGTGAAATTGGGAGGCGAAAATATATATATTAAAATATAAGTAGTGGAATTGGGAGGTGGAAATATATATATTAAAATATAAGTAGTGAAATTGGGAGGCGAAAATATATATATTAAAATATAAGTAGTGGAATGAGTTAATGGAACATATATATATATATATATATATATATATTAAAGTATAAATAGTGGAATGGGGAGGTAAAATATAAATATTAAAAGAGTTGGTGAAATAAATATTAAAATATGAGTAGTGGAATGAGGTGATTGGCTAAGGATGACTATAAATAACACTCTTCTCTTCTCCTCAAACTATCACTTTCTTCTCTTCTTCATTCTCAAAAGAAAGAGAGTCTCATCTTTCTTCTCTTTTTCATTTTCTTCTTAGTTCTCTTGTAGCTTAAGAGAAAAAGTGTCTTGTTGTTATCTCCTTGAGTGAAAAAAGAAAGTTGAAAGCTTGAGAAGACTCGAAATACTAAGATCAACAGGATTAACGATAGAAGGTGAAAGTAATTTCTAAATTGTATCTTATTATTTTGATTCAAGTATTATGTGCACAATTCATTGTCTAGCATAGAAATATGTCATGCCTAGAAATGCATGCTTAGGGTTATACGCTAATGATCATGATTGTGATGATATGATCCATGTTATGATATGTTTTGCATGAGTACATTATAGTTATTGTTATCTTGAATGTATCATGCCACTGTTGATCATTAACGAAAGATTAAATAAAAATTATTAACCACGTACTGACACGATGACGAATTTTCATCGTGGGTATTTCAAACGAGTGTTTTTGGGGTGTGAACCGAGGATTCAGATTTGACCCCACTTCATCAATGATAAGTTTGAAGGTCCAAATTTGACCTCATCTCCTAAATCTGGAATGCTGAGGCGTAACCCTTTCGGTCTTAACATCAACTGATAACAAACAAATGTTTGAATCACATAATCTTTTGAAGTGTTTATTATGCATGTTCTATTTGATTTGAAATAATGAGTTAAATATTTTTAATGATCCACTAGGCGTGTAAGCTCACCCTTCTTTTTCAATCTTTTTTGGGAATTTCTGAACGATGCTGCGTAGTTAGAGTTAAATTTTATCCATGAAATATTTAAGTTAGGCATGTTAGCCCTAATTTTTATTTTATGTTAAAGTTTAGTTTAATGTAATACAGTTCAAGGGTCCTTGTACTTCATGACTATTCAATTCAATTAATGATATTGATTTATTTTATCAAATAATTTTCATGTGCTTTATGAAATTTGTCTAAGTGTTTGCCTTATAAAATTAGGATTGGAAGAAATATAATAATGTGACATCGCCCACCTCTCGAGCAACCCACCAAAAGAGAAAGAGACGTCCAACGAGCAAGCACGTGATGCAAACGTGCCGAAACAAATTGGGCAGGTGGAGGCGGGGTGTTACAACTATATACCAATGTTATACCACTGTTAATAAACTAAATATTATACCAATGTTATACAAACTGTATATCAACTTTTAGTACAGTAATAGTTATTAATCAATAGTTTTTACAGCATTGTATACTAATATTATACCAATTGTATCCCAATGTTATACTATTCTTTATAAGTTAATGTTACATTAATGTTATACTGATTGTATGACAACTTTTGGTATACTAATAGTTGTTAATTGATGGTTTTTATAATATTGTATACTAATGTTATACTAACTGTATATCAATGTTATACAATTGTTTATAAGTTAAATATTATACTAATGTTATACTAATTGTATATTACTTTCATATTAATACTTGATAATCAATAGTTTTTGGTATTTTTGATATTAAGTTTTTAGTATATGTATAAAAATAAAAATACCGGTATTTATGAAATTAATTTTTTTTCTTGTATAGAAATGTGTTTTTCCCAACAAAAACTATCTATATCTATCGACAAAAACAAAAAAATAACCTTAAAGATTAGATAGAAAATATTTATATCTATATACATTAACTGATAAAAAGAAAAAAATAACAATATTAAACATCAAACAAAAAATATCTATAACAGAAAATTAGCTTAAAGATAAAAAAAAAATCAAACAAAAAATATCTTTATCTATATATATTAACTGATAAAAACAGAAAAATAATCTCAAAAAAAAAAAAAAGAATTATAAGAGAAGAGGAAGTGCAAAAATACTTGAAAAGGAGAAAATAGAAAAGAAGGAAGAAAGAAAATTTTGATTGGTGGTGAGTTGCAAAACCAAGTTAAGAATAAAAAATTAAACTAATATAAATTAAATTACTTGATGTAATCGGAATGGTTATCAATAGTGGTATCATTGTTTCTTCATAGATTGGAGTAAAGAAGAAATATTGCAGCCACTACATACTATTGTTAATGGATTATTTAATTTGAATGGGGGATCGAAGAACCAAAGAAAAAGAAGAGAGGGAAAATAAATATATATTTTTCTTTGGGTAATATTTTTCTTGGAAAAATAAAATCTAAAATAGTTTATGAAAATATGAGAATTGAGAGAGTCCAATGCCGTTGTTATATATAATTGTGTGTGTGTGATAAAGTGGTTGATTTGAAATCACAGTGAATTGTTTCTAACTAGTAATACATGTCTAATTTGAATAGAATATTTGTGCTTGATTTGAAGTTAAATTGAATTGTTTTTAACTAGAAATACATGTCTAATTTGGATAGAATATTAAAATATATTGTAATAAAAAATACTAATTTAATTTAATTTAATTTGTTATGAGATGTAAAGTTAACAAGATAAGATTATATAACAGGTATTTCATTAGGACGATAACTCATTCAACCTAAGAATCTGGATAATTATAACTAATTGAGTTTGAATTGGAACATCTCATATATATATGTGTGTGTGTGTATTATTTATGTACTAATTCTCTATATATGCATAGCATGGTTTAATGGGTCATATTTATTCAATGTATATGTTTATGCGTGCCTTTTGACATTTTTTATCCGACATATAAAAATTTGTAAAATTGAGTACTTAAGGGTTTCTTCAAAATTATGAACTTATCTATGTTGTAAAATTTTTGAAATACGGTTGTTTTATTGCATTAGTACTAAAATTGACTATAATATAAACAATTGTTACGGTACATGTTTAATTTTATTTTTTTTAGTATTACATTATAATAATACCCTTAAAAATAAAATTAAAAAAATGTATATTCTTATCACAATTAAGGATACTCATAACTTATAATTTTGTCCAAAGCAATACAAATATAAATTTTCATATAAAAAATAATAAAAAATAACATACACGTGGTTAATTCTTTTAATTATAATAAATATCTTATAAATGTTATGAAAATGAATAATTCATCATGTCCACAAGTTTGATATTTTGTATATAATCGTCAAATGAGTCATGTTGCTTAGGTGTTATAAGTGCCTATTTTAGGCCACAGATTGATTGTGTATTTTACACACTAGATTACGTCTCTTTTCATTAACAAAACCTTGTGGGCAAGACATGTGACTTTATTCTTTTGTGTCACCATTTAGAGAGGTAGTGTTAATATCAAGTTGTTTAATATCTTTCTAGACAATGACTATGATGTTTCAATAAAATCAAATCTGGAAATTTGTTGAAATTCTTTAGCAACTAGCATTGCCTTATACCTATGCATGGAACCGGCTAAGAAACCCACTTGCACCTAACAAGTATTTTCCTTAAGTAATGGCAATAAAGACCAATTGTCATTGCTTATAATAACATATTTTTTCTATTTGTTATGACAATATTATAGATTTTAGGCCTATAAATGCTTTGATTTGGCTCGCTTGCACCATAGATGACTTTTTTGATAGACACAATAGGCACAAGGCAGGTGGATGAGAATTAAGAAATGGATCAAAGCAATGTCAACAGGAGAAGAAAGTTTTGTAGTTGAATAAATAGTGGAAACAATAGGAGCATCAAGAATGAAATTATGGAAAAAGGTGAAATATTGAGGAAGTACAAAAGAGAGCGGATAAAGAAGAATATTGGGTGGAATGACAGAGGATGTAAAGGAAGAAAAAGGAAATGGAGGCTGACACAGACCATCTGAATTAATTTAGAAAAGAGAGATTCATCAAAGAGAAAATCACTAGACGGGAAAATACAACTAGGATCAAGGGACATATATCCTTTGTGATTGGGAATATGCCTGAGAAAAACATAGGTAGTAGATTGAAATTGTAATTTGTGTTGGTTATAAAGTAACATCCCGTCTCCTAGTGACCATCTCAGAGGGTACAAATGTTGATATTATCATCGTTTATCATTAACAGCTACATGATCAATTGATACTATATTAATTATGATGGTACATCTACTGTCTATTCATCATACACAAATAACTCAATTGAATCACTCGAGAGACTGGACCTTACTGATTCTTTTTCTAGTACTTGTGTCATAATCTTATATAGAAATGATGTCAAAAGACAAAATTAAACATAGTGCAACTAAATGTGATATCACGAAATATTGAAGTTTCAAATCTAACCAACATCAAAATAGTCCTCTAACATTCCATCAAAATTAAATATTATTTGGGACTCATGGCCTCTTATTATTCAACATACAAAATTAAAGTAATTAAAAGTCAACAAGTCTAACATGTCCAACATAACTAAAACTACTAATGGACTAAACTTTTGTTATGATGATGTCTCCAGTCACTACTGGCTCGAAATATTAAAAGTGGAATGAGCTCAAAGTGCTTAGTCGATCGATCTAAATATTTAAACCATTATTTTGATCAAAGAAATACACATGTCACACACTTTCAAATATTAGGTGTTTCAATGAACAGATTATTTTAAGTTGTCATTAGGACTGAAATGATTCTTTCTCGGTGTCGCTCTACGGTATGTGATATCATCCAGAGGTAACATCCTAAGGTCGGTTACCTATTGTGGAGTGAGGTCATCTTTGACTCTCAATCCAATTTCATTACCATCAGTATCGTGATAACAATATCAAACTCAAAAATGAAATTAATGGTCGATGCCAAGTCTAGGTTATGGACACCCATGATGATACCTAATGGTCGGTCACTGCCCCGATATGTGATTATAATCTTTATTAATCTTTCGTTAGTAAATTTCATAAGACAATGTGTAACACCCCATCTCCCCATCCTAAGTTCCACTATGTCGTTCTACTGGTGCTTTGACGCATTATCGTCACGCTCGCATTTCAACGAGTTCCTTGGGCCACTCGAAGGGAGACGACGTGTGTCACGTTATTTCTTTCTTTCTTTTTATGTCCCAAATTCTATAGGACTCCCTGAGTGCTCGACTCATAAAATAGATTCCATAAAACACAATTGAAAATCGTGAATATAAAGAAATCAACTTTATTTATTTGAATGTGATGTCAAAATAACTGAATATCATTCATTGATAGAAAATATTCAAGAGTTACAAAACTTCATATTTTTTACAACGAAAATAACTTTAAAATTGTACAATAGACTTAAAAAGTCTACAAGAAAAGTCTTAGGGCCAACATGCCCATCTTAAACACTTTATGAAGTTTAAAAATGAATCTTTGAGTTTAAAACTATCTTGCAGCTTCGTTTTGTTTATTTTATGAAATGTTAGATTAGGAGGGTGAGCTTACACGTCCAGTGAATCATTCTAAACATTTAAATTATTATTTTAACCAACCAAATTAAGCATGTCAAAACACTTTTATATATTAAGTGATTCACACAACTTTCTTGTTTACAGTTGACATTAAGATTGAAAGAACTTTTTTCTTAGTATCCTCCAATAGGTTTGGAAGATGACATACATTCGAAACCTATCTTAGGGGTGAAGTCCTTACTTGACTACCAACCCCTCTTAGCGAGACCCTCCTTAGGTTGGGAAATACCAACGACGATTACCCTCACCGCATCGATACATGGTTAAGATCTTTATTAATTTTGTTTTTGTGACAACTCACACAAGATTTCGATTAAATCAGGCATACAATATCTAAGCATAGTAGTAATCATTCAACAATATTCCAAAGCATGGTTACATAATTCATGTTAATATAAATATCATGCATCATTATTCTAAGCATGTATAATCACACATATTCATGGCATATCAAATTAAACATATCATATGTGCATCATGTTCATTTTCAAAACACAAGCACACATGCAAGTTTCATTAAAATTGAAATAATGAAGTAAAAGATAGAAATCATATTCGCCTCAGTAGTTTTACTCTTCCGAAGCCTCAGTTGTACCTCTTTCAAAAACTTTCTAATTATTATCACAAAATTTCTGCAGCACTCCATTACTTCAACCCCAACTATTGTTCAGAATAGCTCAAGAGAGAGAGAGAGAGAGATATGCCAACAGAGAGGCTGAGAGAGCAAGAAGGTCTTATCAATTCTTGCTGGAGTGAAGAGAATGGGAGCACTAGGGGCTTTTATATAGAGTTTTAGGGGTCAAGGTTTGGCAGATTTGGGTGATCGACTAAGAGGAAACTTTCCAATTTCCCATTTTGCGCACATGGATTGGCACTTAGCACACATATTAGGGTTTATGTTTATGTACACTTTCTAATTCTCTCCTTTGCGCAAGATTTCGGTTCAACCTTGGTTCATGAACACTCAAGATAGGACTGCGATCCTTCAATTGAGGATCAAGGTCTTGTGATTTGGTTATTGCACGACCGCAGTCCCCAATTGGGAGATCGCGGTCTTGTGTTGCAAAACCACACACACACATATATACATTTGCAAGATTTTTGGATAGAGGACTTAGGTCCTCACGTTGACAGAGGACGTTGCTCCTTATGTCAAAGTTTTTTTAATTCCTCTTTTTATTTTCTGGTTTGCCCAACATATATATACATATATATTTTTGTTTCTATCTATGTTTCTACTTTTTTTTGTATAATACGAACTTACTAATTTTCTTGCCATTTAGAATATAGTTTAATATAAACTTGCTGATAATCTCCCATTTCTATTTTTCTTTATTCCTATTTCTTAAAATTACCAAGAATTAATGTTTCATATTTCTCTATATTCTTCATTTTGACTACATTTTCCCATGATAAGATATATATTAATTTTCACACCAAAACTTGTACAAAACTCTCATTCAATTAATCTCACTCCCTATTTTGGCTACTTATAAGTTAAAACATGCACAATTTTGTATCCAAAAATCTCAAAGAATTTAAAGTTAATTTTCTCAACTTGTTTCATTTTCATAAAATTTTTGGAGTATTATTTGATAATTAAATTTTACGACATTTCTACATAATTTTCTCAAGAATTATTTTATTCAAATATTTTATTCTGCCTTCTTTAAATACTTAAAATTTTCTCAAAATTTTCTGGTGTTACACAATGTGATCAAAATACATTAATTTACAAATAAATTTCATGGTATCTCAATCATTCATTTCCATACGACTAACATTATCATACATGTATAAATCATGACATTCAGCATGCTCTCATTTAAGTCCATCAATCATACTACTTAATTCACTCAGTGTCATTCAATGAATCATTATAATAATCCATCAAACAAAAATGTATAATTTATTAAAATTAAAATGATAGTTTAAAACTCAGAAGTCATTTTCACTTGTTTAGATGATGACTGCCTTGAGATTCATTCTGCTTCTAGATCTATTTGAGATGCTAACCTAATTTAGATCAACATGTATCTTTAGTTACTTATTTTTGGTCATGAAATATTCCTTTTTGAAGTTTATTGTTCCTTTTCGCTTTTTATTTCCCATAATGCATGGTCATTATTTTCAGCGCATCACTGTTTTTATTTTCAGTGTGCTATACGTACACTGTACTTGCCCTAATTTAATTTAATGTTATCATGCATATGTTGCATGATAATTAAATTGTTTCATTAATGATACATAAAATCTTTATTTTATGTATCTTTACATTTTTTATAGAAATTAATTTATTTTGTTAATATTATACTTTATTTTTCAACAAGTTTTAATTTCTTAATTTTCTTATTAAATATTTTATTTTCTGATTTTCTTATTGAATATTTTTTTTGATTTTTTTTTATCAATTTCACCATTTTTATAACTAACATAGTTTATTTTTTCAATTACATGCTCATAACTCATAAGTATATATGATTTTCACCTATTTAAGTGATTTTGTATTTAGTTGCTGATTTTATTTTCTTTTAATTTGACCATTTTCTGTTTTTCTTTCAATTTAATTTATTTCACCCAATTGATCGTATTAACTATGCTTATATAGCCTATAATTGATTATTTTATATTTTTTTTATCAAATATTATGCATATGTTAACTATTTACCTTAATCAACTTATAATATTTATTTATTTTTATTATAACCTCTAATTTTTAACGTCATTTCGAGCCAATATTTTTTTTGAAAATTTTCTCAAATAATTAATTTTATCATAATTATCTATTATATCATATTTCCACTATTTTCTCTTTATTCAGTTATATAATTCTTATACATTTTATAAATTATGAAACTAATTTTTGTCTCACTCGTTTTTAATTTATTTTTACTAACTAAGCAAAAATTACATTTTCACTTAAATAATTTTGTAAAAAATGGTTTTAGTATTTTCAGTATATTCTACTCTCCAATTTAATTTTGATAATTTAATTTATTTATTTTCATAACACACTATATACTATATTCTTTCATTAAAACAATATATTCATGAAATTCTAATTTCTTTATTTTACTATTTTAATTGTAATTTCCAGCAAGTGATTTTTTTTGACCATTTTTCTAAGAAACATGTTTTCTTGCAGAAGATCGGAAAACTGTTTTCATAATCATTTGGGTCAAATTATTTTTTGATATATATATATATATAAACATATAAAATATAAAAAGTGCAGTCCATGTTACTTTTTATACTATTTTAAATGATATTTTTCAGTTTTTTAATAGTATTTTCTCTCTGTATGAACGAGAGAACAAAAAAAAAAAAAACAAAGTTCAAGATAGTAGCCTTTTTGGATGGATTTTTTTTCAAATATAGATTATTGAGACTATTCAGATTTGCACATTTTTTTTTGCTCTGAAAGGAAATTTATACTATTCTTGAGTACAATTTAATTGACTTTTGGGCAGTTTCCTATGGTGGGCAAGAATGGAATGTTAACAAAATAAACAGAGTCAAACATGCACGTGGCACGTGCACTTAGTCTCAAAACAGGGCCTTCTGTTGGGTTGCCTTCCGGTGGAGCCCAAGAGCCACCCAACTCCTCTTCAAGGCCTCCCAGGAAGTTGAATGTCTCAATCAACCCGAGGTTGGCCGCGAATCAGTTTACTAAATTGTAGACCATTGATACTCCTCGATTCTCGGAACAAATCGTCAAATTCATTATTATTGTCAATTATCAAACTCCAAGAAATCTCAAGAAGCTCGAAGGCCACAATCGTAATGTGAATGTGACCGTTTGCTTTACCTACCAGTGCCCCCTTGGTGCGTCACACACCCAAAGCCGCCCCCGTAGCCACCCATCGTTGACTTGCTCCAAATCGTGATTTAGCTGTTGACCATGTGTCTGAAAATTTTAAAAGTTTAATAAAATTAATTGTTTTCTCCCATCTTTTTATATAATTATAATATTTATATTTATTAAAGACATAAGTATGTAGCTTGAGGTATTTAAAATTTTATTTATTTAATAATAATGAGTGTTATACTTATAAAAATATAATTGTATTAATAAAATTAATATAATAATAATTTAATATGTAACTATTAAAAATAGTTGTTGACTTTTGATAATTTTAGTTTTAACCTTCAAAGCCTTTAAACTCAAAAATATAGATGTTAAAAAATAAAATTAATTAATTATTTATTAACTTGTAAATAATATATAGATTAATAGATAGTAGATGATTAAGGTAGAAAAACTTTGAAGATACCAAAATTACATTAATTATTATATAGTATGTTCTGTTACATTTATGAACTAATTTGTTATAACTCAATTTTAGTAAATGATAATTAATATGAAAACAAGTTTTTAATTTAACCAAAGATAATATATGATTACAATTTTATTTTTAAAATAAGAGGTTGAAATTTTTTATCACTAAATAATACTTTTAGAATAAATTCTAATAAATATATAAATAAAAAAAATTAGGGCTAATTCTTTTAAAAACTAAAATTTATAGAGTTAGAAAAAATAGAATTGCCATATTTTGGCCAACAATATTAAAACTAGGAGCTTTTTGAATTTTTTTTTAAATTTATAAGTATTTTAAGATTTATATTCCTTTGTTTTATACTCGTAAGTATTAATAGTTGTATTCTTTGTTTTAGATTTTGACAGCAGGCGCTAGATTACTAAGTTACTGCGGGCGTCTGGGATAAAAAGTGTTGGGCACGTGAGATGGTTGCTTTTAGAAACACGTGGGTACGTCCGAGATCGGGATGACCAACACTCGCCGTCACGTATCACGAGAGGGACAGCGTTGGCGCGACGCAACCCTCTTTTCTAGCATTTCTAAACCCTTTAATTAAGAGAGAAAAAAAAAAAGCATGTCACGCAAACCCTCCACGGGCATTTCCTAACAATCTCGACCTTAACTTACTAAAACGACTCCTCCCTTTCGCAACCGTTCAGTTCCCTCGACATCACTGGCCGTACACGTGGATCCTGCTAAACGGGAAGCTGTTGAAAGGTATCTGACATGTCGTCGTGTATCGCTTTGTCATTTGTGCCAGGTGAGCGTGAAACGACAACGGTTCCTGCGACAGAAACAGAGCAAATCAGCTAAAGCGCCACCTAACCCTTCTTCTCTATATTTTTCTTTCTCGCAAGCATAAGTATCACCGCTCCATCACTATCGTCTCTCGTGTTTGAAAAATATAAAATAAAATAAAATATTATAATAAAACTGGTTGGGTTCTCATTTTCTTCCTCTCTCGGGTCCTTCGATTTCTAGGGTTTTTGAGTTGTACTTCTGAGTAGTGGAGGCGGTTGATCGGTGGTAGATCTGACGAGGTAAAGTTGGTCTGCTGCAATGGCGCTCTCTACTCTCGTTGGATCTGCGGGGATGTCGACTCTAATCGAAGGATCTCGAGCTCCGAGCTCCCATTTTGAATGCGGAGTTCGAAGCGCTGATCGGTTAATGGTGAGTTTTTGTTTTCGTAGATTTTAGGAGGTCTTAAAGGTTTTCATAGGATAGATTTTGTGAGTTACTTCTTGGAATTTTCTTCTTATAACTAGAGACAGCTGGATATCGGAAGTTTTAGAATTTGTTTTTTTTTCTTGGAATTTCTTTTATTTTGTTGTGTTTATTTTTTTATTTTTGGTTTGTGATCCGAAAATCTGAAAAGAAAACTGTTCGGTTCTTATGAATGCGATAACGATTGTCAAATTTTTTTAATCAAGAGACGAAAAGGTTTTTGTTTTCTGAATTTTGTTCTTTTGGATTGTATCTTCGTTTTGTTTTTGTTTTTTCTTTTGTATTACTAACCAAAGACAACTTGGTTATTATACGTTTATTTTCTTTTTGGTTTGGGTTTTGCTGGTTTTCTGTGGTCGTATGGTTTATTTAATTCTATGCTTTTAAATTTGTAGGTTTCTGTTGCTGGTGGTAAGCGGAGTGTAACTTCCGCAACGATCCAGACAAGCATTTTTGGTACTTCTGTTGCAGCTGAGCCATTGTGTCGTCGGTTAGTGTTAAATTGGTCTTTCATTACTTCAGCTTTAATTCTTTGGGCACAATTTGGCGCTGAGAGATTATATTTTCTATTTGTAGGAAATTAAATTCCAGGAGTAAGCAGAGAATTAGGGCCACGGCAACAACGGAGATGCCTCCTGTGATTCAGAGTGAGTAAATATTTCAAGCGGCTAGTTTAACAATCGTTGAGCCCTTGAGGCTTCTGAAATTTACTGTGTGCTTTTT